>RJWJ010032857.1:0-18272 GCA_004363605.1 Indri indri
TTTTTTTTTTTTTGCAATTGCATTCACTTATAAATTGAGAAGGAATAACATTTACAATTCTGAGTAAATATTTATTCTCTTTTTACATCCTTCAATATTATTTTATAAATTTCTCCTTATAGGTCTTGGACATTATTAGATTTGTTCCTAGATACCTTATATTTTATGTCACTCTAAATAGGATTATCTTTTGCACCTAATATAGTCTGGTTACCAATTGTTGGTGTATAGGAATGTTATGGAGCTTTTTATGTTGTTGCTGTCTTCAGAAAATTGCTAAACTCATATAGTTTTAATGGATTTTTTTTTTATTTTCTAGATAGATAATTACAGTATCTGAAGAAAAGAAATAGACACATTTCTGTTTCAATATCAAACCTCATTTGCTTTCTTTATTGCATTGGTTCGGACCTCCATTACAAAAAAGAAAAGGATAGCATTTTGCCTTGCTCTTGACTTTACTGAGAATGCTTGTACAGTTTCACCATTCGTAAGATTGCTACTAAATTTTTTTGACATACTTTTTCAGTTTAATAAAGTTTCTTTCTACTCTTAATTTGCTAACTTTTTTTCCTGATAAATGATTAATTTATCGATTTCCTTTTTTGTATCTACTGAAGTGACCTCTCACCCTCTTCAATCTATTGATGTCAAAAATTTCTTGCAGCATTGCAAGAAACTAATCGGATAACATCAAGCCTACATAATTTATACTCCGTTAATTGTATGTATAATCTATGAAGTTATGTATCACTGTGTTGAGATAAATTATTGATTTTTATACACTGTTGAATTTGATTTGTGAGTACATAAATTAGACTCTGACTACTTCAGTACATAAATGAGATTGGTCTATAATTTTATTTTCTTGTACTATGGCTGTTTCAGTTTTTGTATCAAAGCAATACCAATCTCAGAAAATGATCTGAATAGCTTTTGCTCTTTTTATACTCTCTGAAAATAAATATATATTCATGATAAAGATATTAGAAATACCTTTTTCTAGGAAGTTTAGTAAAATTTATCTTTAAGATTATCTAGGTATGGTGTCTTTTGTTGAGCAAGATTTTGAATACTGATTCAATTTATTTAAGTTTTATTGATTTACTTGTATTCCTATTTTTTGTTCAAATCTCATCATTTAAGTTTACTATAAAATTATTTAATTCACCTAAGTTCTGGAATGTATTGGCATAAAATTATTCATGGATTTCTCCTAAGGTTTTTTTAAAAAATCTTAATATATGTCAAGTCATATTACATTTTGTGATGTAAATATTATATAATGTTTGTACTTTTTCTTTTAGTTTCTTGATAATTCTTGCTAAGGATTTATACAATTATTTTTTCTAATAATCATATTTTGGTTTTTTGAACCTATTGTTCTTAATATTTCTACATAATTACCTTTTTACTCATCTTTATTTTACCTTACTCTTACTTTTTTGCTGGTTACTCTTCTAGTTTCTTGTCTTAACACATGGCTTTTTTTTTTCTGCTTTTTAGTAAATGCAATTGAGGCTCTAAATTTGCCTCTAAGCACCATTTTAAATTTACCCCACAAATATTGAACATGTAGTGCTTTCATTTTCATTCAATTATAAATATTTTTAGTTTCCGTTATGTCGATGATAATTCTGAGACTACTACATCAGACCTTGACAAAATTTAGCTATGTCTACATAGAATAGCATGGAATCTACCATAGAAGCTGAGGCATCACAAGCTCATTTGGAAACAACCTGTATGATTCTGAAGGAGTAGGTTTACTTGTCATTAGGACAAAAGGGAGCAATGAGACAATTGAAGCTCTTTGGTGAATTTGGCAAGCTTTACATTTTAGAATGCCATTTCCTTTTCATTTTTTTCAGAAGACCACGAGTAATAAGAACAATGTACTTTCTGGTTTATGGATAAGACTGTGCAGCATTGTTAGTGACTGTGACAATAAAAGTTGTCCACTATCACTAGAGAGGTAGGTAGGCATTCTGCAGATGGGAAACATAAGACCAAGTAACATTTTACCATTGTTAAAGATCTGACTTTTAGACAAGAGAAAGCTTTGATCCATCCTGAGAATAAGCATATGATTACCAAAACATTATTATATCTCAGTGCTGGAGGCAACTGCATAAAATCCCCCTGGACATACTCAACCCTACACCAGCTTTACAGTTTGAACAAGATTACGTTGTAGGCAGGTAAGACATGCACTAGTAACACCCTTGGCCATGCCTGTAAAATTTTTTCACCAATGCTGGTTTAAAAATGAAGTCAATTTACCCCTGCCTTGTTAATAAAATTAACAGCTCTGGCTAATACCTTATGTTAATCAGCATTAGCAGAAAGGAAGAATAGAATTCTCTTTTAAGTTACAAAATATAATTAATTAATAAGGATGTAGTCAAAGATTACCCTGGAAGTAAGAACATATCCCTGAGAGTCAATAAAAGTATGACCTTGAAAAACTTTTAGAATTTTTATGTTATAAAGTACTATGATTATCCCTGATTGATGAAACATAAAAAGAAAATCACTTTATAGACAGATGTTATACCAGTGTTTACGCATAAACATGAGTATACTTCCTTTAACCTGAAAAACATACCATTAAAGTGTATTTATAGTAATTTTTTTGCTTATACATAATTAAGCTAAAAATACAACTTTTCTTTTGATTCATCAGTCTTTTATCTCAAAGTTTATAATCATAATTGTTTTGAATTCATTAGATTTGCAAAAGGCCACAAAACAAACTATACTAGATGAATACATTCTAGAAATCTGCTGTACAATAGTGACTATTGTTAGCAAAACAGCAGTGTGCACTTCAAAAATTAAGAGGGCAGATCTAATGTTAAGTGTTCTTACCACGCACGTATGTGCGCGCACACACACACACACACACACACACACACCCCCAAAGGGACACAACGAAACTTTGGGAAGTGTTGAATATGTCTATTATCTTGACTGTGATGATGGTACCACAGGTGTTTGCATATGTACAAACTCATCAAATTGTACCCATTTAGTATATACAGTTCTTTGTGTATCAATTATAACTTAATAAAAATGTTTTAGAAAATGACTTAGTGGGTTGAGAAATTACCAACCTAAGAGCAAAAATTTTATCCACCCCTGGAATCTTATCTAAAGTCCTCCTAAACTTTAATGTTTTGTTTAAATGCCTCTATTGTACTACTTCCTAAAAGAAAATAATAACAAATATAAGTCATTATGAAATAATAGAATATATTTTATTATTTTATTATCTGAAGGAGCTTTACTCTCCTATATACTCTATGTTCTGAGGATTTCATTTGAAGCCTTTGTCACCTTTTAGAGGAGAGTGCATTGACATAAAAAACTTGTAGGAAATCAATAGCAGATACAAGGACAGCCTAAAGAAATACAGAAATGTAAACTACTGAGGTAATTTGTGTTACTTTATTTATCTCAAAAATGTATCTGGTTTACCATAAGATCCATGCAATCATTTATCCTTAAAGCAAAAAATAATATTTAATTAAAAATTATAAGTAATTTTTCAAAAGCATTTCCCTCTATTGCTCTTCAAACTCTGAAACATTTTCTAAAGTTGGAAAGAAGGGAATGAGGTAAGAGCTAATGAGCCAGGAAATTTTTTTACAACACTGGGGATATCCTGAAGTATTTTTCTAAACTTAGAATGTCATTCATCAAGGATCTTAAGAGGTATAGGGCTGAAAAGCACTGTTAGCTGATATAGAGGTGGACGGACTCTAAGCAGGACCTGTGTCATCATCAGATTGTATTTTTGAAAAAAAAACCATGGAAGCGGTGTGGAGAATGACCTGGAATGAGAAAAGTGGTGCAGAGGTAAATATAAGAGTTTAAGTGAAAGTTGAAGGAATTCTGAAATGTGATATTGGTGACTGATTTAGAGAAAAGAGAACTGTTTGGAAAAGAGAAAGTCAAAGAAAACAGAGAAATCTGAGATTCTATGAAACTTGTATAAGCCGGAAATGGCCAAACATGCAAGACACTTTTTACACATTATTGTCATTCTTCCCCCAAATCATGCAAAATAGGTTTATTAGTCTATTTTATGAAGAGCCTGAGGCTGTAAGAGTTTAAGTAACTTATTAAAGGTCATACACTACATTTAGTTAAGTACTGTCAATGGAAAAGAACCCAAACTCTGTAAAATAATTGAAAGAGGTTTATTCTGAGCCAAATATGTGGGAACATGGCCTGGAGAGCCACGACCAGGAAACCTTGAGCAAGTGCTCTCACCATGGTTGGGTTACAGTTTGGTTTTATACATTTTAGGGTGACAGGAATTATGTGTAAAGTCATAAATCAATACATGGATGTCATACATTGGTTTGGCCCAAAAAGGCAAGGCATCTCGAAGCAGGGCATTACAGATGGTTATACACGGGTTTGAAGACTCTTTGATTTGTGATTGGTTAAAGAAATGAAGCTTTGTCCAAAGGCTTGGAATGTTTTAAGTTAAGATAAGGAAGTCTGTCAATCAGAGACAAGCCACCAGACATATACTGGACATATACCCAGATTCACATGATCTGTTAAGTAAATTGAGGATGTGCAGGTGTGGTTTAAGCTTTGTCTTGTATAGCTTTAGGCCAGTTAATGAGTTACAAAGGATGTCTCCAAGAAGGGAGGAGGATATGATGAGGCATGTCTGACCTCCCTTCTCATGGCCAGCAATTTAGCTTTAGGGTATTTCTGGGGTCAGTTGGCCAAGAGGGGTCAATTCATTCAGCTGGGGGCCTTAAGATTTTATTTTAGTTCATAATATGATCAATTGGAATAGACTGTAATGGATTTTGATACATTCCTCATTTCTCTGGGGTAGTTTTCCCTTGCTCCATGTTGTCCTGGTAGGCCTATCAACCAATGCACACTACTAATACACAGTGAAGGGTTAGGCAAATGGTTATGTCTACACCTTTCTGGTCACAGCAATTGGTTCAAAAATGAACACTTAACCCAAACAGATTGATGGGGAGAATTAACCTTAACAGTTCCAGTATAGAAGAAAAATAAAATGAAGAAATGTAAAAAGACAACGAAATGTACTAAAGTCATGTATGCCAAGACTAGCACCATAATCTCTGTAATTTTTCATTATTTCCTCCTTTCTCCCATGTGCTAGGAAATACTAGGGGGGAAAAAAGCAAATAGTGTTGCAATAAAGGTACAATGTTTTTACTGACCATAAAGTACAATATACCTGTGTACTAAATTTTAAGTAGACAGGCTCTCCATATAGTGTCTGATAATTAATTACTGGATGATCTCAGTCTGTAAACCTCACTTGTGTTTCCTGTGCACTTTGAGGGTTTATCTCTCTTGCAGAGGAAAAAGATTCCTTACATTGCTTTTGGGTCCAACCAATCTTTATCCTCACAAGTGGGTGGGCAGAACACCAGATGCGGGCTAAGTTTCAGTGTCCTCAGAGTTCTAGAGCAGGTATGAGGAAAGTGTGACCCATATACAACAGAGTGTATAGTCAAGCCAATGGAAGAGGTAACCTCCGAGGGAGAAACCAAAATCAAATCAAGCAGCACAATGAATAAAATAACCAAACCACAAGTAATAGGCAGGGCAGAAAATTCTAGATACAAAGCTACTGGATGGAAACCCATAAATCAGACAAAAGGAAGAAGATTCAAAATAGAGGAGGGAAATTACATCCTGATTCAGAGCATGTAGTTTTAGCCAGCCTACACAGAGTGCCTGCGGCTTTAAAGGAAGTGTAACACTCTCAAGCGATGCTAAGATTAAGACTGAAAAGTATCCATTGCATCTGGCAGTTAGGAAATAATTGGAAACTTTAGCAACATCAGTGGCATAGAGTGTCAGCAGGTAGAAGAATAAAATAGAGCTGAGGGAGCAGCGAGTTAAAAATGGAGGCTATTAAGCTTGACTGAGGAAGAAAGACGATAGCAGAGCACAGAGAGAGATTTTTAGAATGAAATAAATATGAAAATGCTTAAAGAGGAGAAACTCAGGATGCAGGAAAGAGAGAACCAGAGAGAGAAAAACAGACAAAGAGAGTGATAAATTGATACAGAAAGACCTTAAATAAGAATGACCAGAACATGGCATCAAAAGAACAAGTTGAAAGATAAGCCTTGAACAGAAGGATGAACACGTATTCCCCTGAGGCTACTGAAAAAGGGGACAAGATTCTACAAACGTAACCATGTTGCCCAATAGTGGTCATATATTTGTGAGGATTCACAAATTTTCTGTGATGCTGGCAGTGAGGTCATTGTCTGAATATAAAGGCATGAATCTTAGAGAATTTGAGTAGAGGGTACTTTTGAAATATCAAATAAGTGCAAAAAAGAACTAAACAAATACAAGTAAGAGGATAGATAAAAGTTATTGGGAGTTCAAATGATATAGAAAATGAACTTATAGGGGAAACAATTCATCAACATGTCATTTTCTTCACTGCACTGAGCACTCATGCATAGGATCAGAGAAGTCAGATTGCATGAAATATGAACTAATTTATAAAAAGGACATGGAATTGAAGAGGCAAGGGATCCAGGCAAGAGAGTAAACAAAGTAAACCCAAAAAGTAAGAATCCAAAGGCAAAAAGAAAAAAAAATCCAGGAAAAATGGAGAAAGGAATAAATATTTATACAGTGTTTATAATGAGCCTGCCACTCTGCCAGGCACTTTACCTATGTGATCTTACTCAGTTCTCACATAACTGTATGTAACAGTATTTATTTTACTAATGGATAAAATTAGTTTCAAAGAAACATACGTCCATACAAAAATGTGCACAGTAATGTTCATAACAGCATTATTCATGGTAGTAAAAAGTATAAAAAAATCCAAAGGCCCATCAACTGATTAATAGATAAATAAAATGTGATAAATCCATACAATGGAATATTATTCATCAATAAAATGAAGTTCTAATATAAACTAACAGCACAGCTGAATCTTGGTAATGTTATTCTGTTGAAAAATCCTATCACAAACATCACATATTATATGACTCCATATATATGATATGGTCAAACTAGGTAAATCTATAGAGACAGAAAGTAGACTGATGATTACCTAGGACTAGAGGGCTTGTGGGAAGGGATAGTGGGGGGTGACTGCTAATGAGCAGAGGTTTCATTTTGGAGAGACATAAATGTTCTAAAATCAGATTGTGGTGGTGGTTGGACAACTTTAAATACACAAAAAAACATTGAATTTCAGGCCTTAAGTGAGTGAACTATGTGATATGTCAATTATATCTCAATAAAACTTTTCTTTTTTAAAAAAAAGAAAAAAATGAAGACCTAGAAGAGCTGCCTGTGAGCTCTGTGTACCTAAATACAGTATGTTAATTAGCAAGGAATAAGGCAATCAAACACAACAGAATCTCCAGGGTGACGGTGAAGAGAGATCCTGTACCAACAGCTATGATGACAAAGGCAAGGAAAGAAAGCAATCCAGATGGCAGCAGCTCAGAAAATCCCTTGGGGAGAGATTTCCACAGGAAGGGGAAACTGATAGAACACTCAATGTATCTCCATACCTTAAGAGAATACTCAGACACTTATGACCAAGGAAAACACAAGCTTCACAGGTAAAGAAAAATAAGCATGGTTATTCCTGGGGCAGTAGTGCATTGTCCTGTGGGTCTGGAAGGAGGCACTTGTGCATTGGGAGGTGAAGCAGTCATGGAGCCTTAAGTGTGTGTCTTCCCTGGTGAAAAGACACTAGGTCACACATAAAACAAAAATCCAAGTAGCAACATAGGCATGTTATTTAGAGGCCTAGAAATAGTCCCAAAATAATCAGCTAGATGAAGTGCAAATAGTTCCCTCCGGAAAAAGGGAAAAGGAGGAGGCCAAAGACTGCTGGTTTTCCTAACAAACTTTGAAAGAACTGTTTGTCTGTTTAAGCTATATATATGTATAACTGTGATCAAAATTAAAACCAAACAAAGGACGTTGAGGCAGTGGCAGTGGTGGCCTCCTCATCCCCGGGTAGCAGCTATGGGGGTTTGTCCCACAGTTTTCCTGACTTCCCTGATTGTGGAGGAGGTAGGAAGAGTCACCCTGGAAACTCAGCCCCAAGGGAGGCTGCTTCTCCCACCCTTCCAAAGATTCTGTAAGCACCAATTACCTTCTATGAAATTCTTTGTGTTTAAAATAGTTTCCTTTTACTGCAACTGAACTCTGTCTTATATAATGAACAAACAGAGATAGGGGAAATGTCAGTGCCTTATTTAATATCACATAATAAATGGGAGAAATCAGAATAAAATTCAGGTTTTCTGCCTTTCAGACCAGAGTACTATCTCCGATAACATCCATTTACATGATATTTTTTTTTATTTCAGCATATTATGGGGGTGCAGATGATTAGGTTACATATGATGCCCTTACCCCCCGCCCCCCCCAACTCCGAGCTTCAAGTGTATCCATCCCTGGGATGGTGCGCATTGCACTGTTTGTGTATGCATATACCCGTCCCCTCATCCCCCCCCTCCCCCTGCCCGACATCCAATAGATGAGTGCCTTATGTTTTAGTCACTGAACTAAGCAATGATGCTTAAGCACTGAAGGACATTTAGAGGCCAGCCCTCAGGAAGCATAGCGGGGACGATAGCCATCAAACAAGTATTTACATCATAACAATAAAATAACAGTTGCACAAAGTTCAAAGAAGAAAACATAGACGTGCTGTTACTGAATGTAACCATAGAACTTCATGTTAGACTAGGAGTTCAGGAGAATTCTCCGATGGAAGCAATGTTTGAAATAAACCTGGAAGAATCAATTGCACATTGGTTGCCCCAAAAGGGTGGGACAATATACAGTGTACGCTTGTAGTAGACAGAGGAAAGCACACATGAAAATATGTAAATAGGAAAATGTTTAGCTGTTTAAAGCTACAGTGAAGATCCTTGTAACTGGACTGTATAGAAAAGGAGGGACCATTATCAGGTAATGCCTCGTAAGCTATGGTAAAGAGTTTAAACTTTATACAAAGAGAATTAGAAGATATTGAAAGGTTTTAATAGAGGTAATGATGTCACCAGATGTTTTTAAATAGTACTCCATTCTGCAAAGAATAGGTTAGAGGTATACAAAAGCAAATGCAGAGAACTCAATTAGGAGGATATAACAGAAGTCTGTGCAAATGTTTGAACAAGGGCAGTGGCAGTGGAAAAGGAGAGAAATGGACAGGGCTAGAAAAATTTTGGTAGAGAACCAAAAACTTGAGCGGTTAAGGCTGATTTATAGATTTCTAGCATGAGCAAAGAGATGGATGATGTTTTCATTTAAATACAGGAAAAACTGGAGGAGTCAGGAATTGCTGCAGGGAAGATCAAGAAGGTAGTACTAGATACTTTAGAGGAGAAAAGATTTCTTTTCTCATCCATTGTTAGGTTAATGGATGAGACCATACAAAAAGACAGATTAACAAGAGGGAAGTATATAGATTTATTTAATATAAGTTTTATGTGACATAACAGGCTTCAGAAATGAAGACCTGAAATACAAGGAAAACTGTGTATTTTTATGGACAGTCACACGGAAACACAATTGAAGGCAAAAGGATATGATCTAACAGTAATAAATTGATGGAAACTTAGCAAGGCCTGTTTGTTCAAATTCTTTTTGGGATGACTGTGTCTTGTAGGATAAGGATGTTCCTTTCCTATAGGTGTAGGGAGGATACCTCTGGAATGAAAGTCTTATGATCTACCGCAGAGGAAGGTTCAGAGAATTCATCTATGGCCTGCTTCAGGGGAGAAGTGTAAGAGAAAGTCAGAGAGATTTTGCCTCTGTTGTTTCCCAAAGTGCCAAAATGTCATATTTTGGTCTAGCATGTCCTGAATGCCATCAATACCTTAATCATTCTAAGATACACAGGAGCAGGTATCAATATATTTTTTTCTCTGTGCTCAATTAAAGTATTTTTTACTAACAAACATTATTTAGTTAATGGGTTTTTCTCCTCTCTTTTCCAACACCCTCAAAAATTATGTTATATAAAGTTATATATTGATAAAATGTTTAGATTTTAATTAAATTAACAGAATTAGAATGTTTTATGTAAAAATATTACACTGAATAGAGATTAAATTTTAATACTGCATGTTCCTTCCTCCGTAGCAACATAGAAATATAATGTATATAATTATAGAAGAGAAAATGGATAGAAGTGAAGCTTAAATAGTTTCAATTTTTTCCATCCCATAACCAAAGTTCACTTATGTGGTTATAGGGTAAAACTGAAATTACATGGCTGTTCAATTACTGCGAAAAAATGTAATCTCTTTTAAGTTTCTTGTCTAGAGCTTTTGAGCCTATGGAAAAGGACTTTTCTTCTTGACTTATACAGAATTGAAATTCCCTTCACATTTGATCTAGATTTAAATGTCATTTCTTTTTCAATCATACAAGTACAGTGAGTGTTCTCAATTCTTTTCTTTTTTTTTCTTTCTGCATTACATAGCACATTTTCCTTTCGAAATGGTAATAAAAATACACAAATTCATGATTTTCTATCCTCTAAGAGAAAAAACCTTTTCAAATTTAAATACTGCATGCACCGCATTATTATGTTTTCATTCCTGTTGAACTACATCGCAGAACACTATTTCTGAACTTCATGTAAGAGCTTGAAAGGATAACTAGAATTTTCCTTTGTTGGGAATTTTTAAATGTTCATCATTATTGTAATGTGTTGATAAACAGTTTAAAATCATTTGTGTGTGTAAGAAAGTAATAGAAATATAAAATGGGAAAGAATACATGATTTTTGAAGAGCCGTAGATAATCATAATGTTGCTCCCTGTTCTCTCAACAAAAATAGAGCTACGTTTTGTGTAGGATGTGCCCAGTTCTTACTGTGTGCTAGGAACTGTTACACATGTTATTTGATTGAACATGCTAAACAATGCAAATCGGTTAGGGTGAAGAACAGAGAGTTTGAGTAACTCAACCAGAGTCACCAAGGTACTATATGGCAAAGACAAGATTCACACCCATGTTATCTGCCTCCAAAGTCTAGATTCTCCTCACAGAAGAAGCATGATAATTATTTTTAAATATCTGGAGAAAATATGAGAGAAAAATTAGAACTTAATTTTTAAAACGCTTTATTGATGTATTATCAAAGATGGAAAACATTGAATAGGTTAATATGATTAATATTAACCTATAATAATAGGTTAATAGATTAATATTAATAATATTAATATTCTTTGTGGCTCCTTTCCCTCTCAGTTTTCTGAAGCCAAAATTTGGAACCAGAGAGTCAAACTACCAATGGCATGACCATTAGGTAGTTGTTTTCTCTAAAGTAGTCAAAGCTATAGTGAAATTAGCTTTTTAAATGGAATTAATATCCCAGTAAAGGAAATAAAGTGAAAGGGACCAGAAACTCAAATCTAAACAAAAGTTTCTCTGCAGATCAATACTCTGAAGATTGATAATTTATATAATTAGTGTTGGATTATTGCTTTTAAAAATCCAACTAGAAGGTTGTAAGTGAAATTGCATCAACCAAAGAATAGGTCTCATTAAAAGAAAATGCTAAGAGCTGGATCATAGTCAGGCTGGTGAAGTAGCAACGGTTACCATGGAGGCAAATTGGAACAGACAGAAAAGACTGCAATACATCAAACTTATCACCTCAACTTGCGTGTTGGTAATTACTTCACACCAGCATCCCATTGCTTTAAAGACATTCTGTGCTGGTTTGTTATAAGAGCACACTGACATATCGTTAGGCTTCAGATTTTCACAGCTCCTATAAAACTTTTCATTATAATTCTTCTTGTTAATCTTCCTTATGTTTTTGTATTGACCTCAGTAATAACTACAGACTGCTGAATTTTTAAAACATAGCATTTCTTATATTTTCTCAAAATTAATGAAGAGTATTCCAGTTACTAACCCAATATGTTCATAAGGAAAAGAGAAATGTACTAGGCCCAAAAATAAAAGTAAACATGACCCTTTTTAGGAAAGGAATATTTTTTATACTCATAATACTTTTAAAAGATCCATTAAATAGGAATATGCAATGATTAAAAGCAAGAAAGTCTCTCATATTCCTCATTAATTGGCTCCCAGTATGAGAATGGGGCTCACTCCAGTAACTTCCATGTGCATATTTTAGATTGAAGAAATATTCCACAAGCCTAATATGTCAGGGTATGCCTCATAGCCACAGTATATCTATAATCATTACACATATTCCCAATTGTTCTTTTTTTCTTTTTTAGCTAAATATCCATACCTTTCAAAATAAAGTTAAGAAGATTAATTTAGTTTCTCTACTGCTTAGCAATCACCATCAAAGGCCAAAAGATGCCCAGTACACTACTAAAATATTGAAAGGCACATAGATTGCAAAAAATACAACTAAAAATAACTTTATTTCCCCCAATTGCATAATATTAACTGAAACCTACCCATTCTGGCATGTTGGTTTATTTGGACATGCATTCTTCATATGACTAAATTGACCTATTTATTGAGCACCCCATTGTATCATACCGCTTCTTTTTATTTTGTCATTCCCAATGCAAGAAATTGTAGCAGTAAAAATAAAATAATATGCAAAGTAGTAACTTCGTTACTACAGGTGTTTACATACTCTTTATCATATAAATAAATAAACTCATGTAAGTGTACAGTTCTCATCAAAAATGCAAAATTAATTCTCTCATCTTCTCACTGTTCCTGGCATGAGCTGTCAATAATTAATGCCTCATAAGATTGCAAATAGGAAAATTTTTATAAATAGAGGCATCGGTAGTGACAGGAATCAGTATAATATGATGTAACCTGCTCAACTTTCTTTATCCCCTCTGCCAGTGAAAAGTACTCCGCACCCAACAGAGTAGAACAAATGAATCTAGATTTTCTCTTCCCTTTCATTCCCTCACTACAATCAGCCCCGAGATTCCCCTTCCTAAATAGGTCTGAATCTGTCCCTTCTTCAATATCCATGCTGCCATTACTTCAACTGCGATTTATAATACTTTTCACTTCGATGATTACCGGCTTCTCAACTGTTCCCCACCCTGCTTCCTCTGTCATCCCTCTCCTCTGTCAACCCCCTCCTCTCCGATCTCTGCCCTGTCACCAGAGCAATCTTTCCACAACGAAGTACTATTCATGTTAGTCCCCATACAAAATTTGCAAATGGCTGCCAACTGCTTTAAGGACAAAATCCTAACCTTTTAGCAATTCTTCATAGCTTTCATGTTATCGTCCTCATTTCCCATCATTTCCCATCATCTCATAAAACCTAATAATTTGACACCATTTGAAATTCCACAGGAGCAATGTTCTCTTAGGCCCTCATGTGCCTGCAAGACTGAATTCCAATTCACACTCCCACCCAGGTTCTCCTAGCTCCCTTCCCTGCCAGGTTCAGTTAGGTGTGACTCCTTTAGACTCTGGGTCTATCATATTTGTACACATCACCATACTGCTTGTGTGCTCATCTTCTCCTCTAGACTCTGCCTTTTGACTCTGAGCTCCTAAAGAGTAAAATGGTTTTTAATTTCTAGAAAGTGTGTTCAACGTATAACAGCATGCATATTGTTTTTACAAAACCTGTACTTTTCATAAAAGTTCTTATTTTATCATATACTTTGACTCATTGCTCCAATAAGTACAGAACAATATTTTAGGGATGCTACTGATAGGGTTCGGGACATGATACCTGGAAATATTTTAGGCTGAAGGAATTTAAGAATACCACAGAAGCAGGAAGGTCACTCTCTAATCTTCTCTTGCCCTTCTGCCCTGAAACGGGTCTTCAACCTAGGAAGGATTTTCTGAGCTTCCCTGAAGCAGGTCTTAAGATCCTCATATGAGAAGTATCCTCTCTACACTCAGAGGAGAACACTCTTATTTCTGAACATGAGATGTTACAGAGAAGAATAAGAGCAAACAGGCCTTGCTACATTTCCTCCAACTTATTACCATTAGATCAAACTTTTTAATCCAATCATACTTCTCCATGACTAACCACTTCTTCATCAAACCAAGCATAACAAATACACAGATTTACCCATTTCTTTGGATCTTCATTTCCTTATGAAGGCTTATGTGTTGCCAAAAAACTTATATTAAATAAATATGTTTGCTTTACTCTCACTAATCTATCTTTTATTATCAAGGCCTCAGCCGTGGACCTAGCATAAGTAAGGAAAAGGTATTTCTCCTTCCCTATACCACCTCCTCATTTTTACTAAAGAAAATATGATAAGCAGGTTTAACTGGGTAAGTCAAAGGAAAAAAATCAAATACTATCGTACTTTATGGTAAGTAAAAATAACAACTTTCCCAGGTCTTAAAAACAAATAGAACTAATGAATGTCTTACTGTTAGAAGTCTTCTGACTATAGGCCAGAACTTGGGCAGTCATCTCTCTCAATGTATACTAAAAATATTCAATTTCCTTGTTAGTATAATTGCCAATTTAAATTATCTGCAAAAAAATACATTAATTTGCTTCTTTTGCACTTCCAATTAGCATAAAGGAACTCAATTCTCAATTGCGGTTTCCTACCTCTTCTTTTCAGTGATAACAAAGAAACACTAAACCACAGTGGTGATGATACATCCCTCAATCAGAGTGATTGCCATTTCTTTTATTTTAAGAGAAAATCCTGGGCACTTAATTTGTATGTGTTTCATTCATAATTCTCCCACTTCCCAAGAGATCGCATCAACCTTAAATGTGTTCCTTAACTGAGCTCTCTGAGCATTTTACAACATGCATTAATTATGTATGTTATATATATAATGAATTTATATACACATATGTATGTGTATATATATTCATCCCCACATCTCTACTCTAACCTTTCTTATGAGTTTAGAGATAGAAGAGAACAAGTGGGTATAATATGGAAGTTTCCCAAATGGTATGCCTACAACCATTATATGATATTGATTTGCTCTCCCCAGCCTTTGAGGGAAGCAGAGCAGGAGCTGGAGTGGCTAGACTCCAAAAGTTGGTTACCCATAACTTTAATCAGTTGCTTTCTTCTACCTCATGTGCCACATTACCATTCTGTATGGATGTCATAAGATTAAAAAATTGGGGAAGCACTATAATAAGGATTCAACAGTATAACAGCAAATCTCTAATATACACATCATTATCCTCATCTAAATTTGCTTCTACTCTTTTTATTCTCTATCTCATTGGCTTTCTACTACCCACCCAGTCAACCAGGTTAGAAATAAGACTCGTACATGATGCCCTCCTCTCTCTTACCACCTTCTAATTACGGTCAAGTCTAACTCCTAAATATTTCTCATTCTAGTCCATATGCTTCCATGATCATAGTCCAATTTGTCATCATCTGTTATATGGAACATTACCTCCTAAACGGTCTCTTAGTCTTTCCTTTAGGCAATTTCAAAATTATCCTTCACAGAGCCACCTTTCTAAAAATAAATCTGACCACTGTGTAGTGTAAAATGCTACAATGGTTTTCCATTTTCACTAGGAGAAAGTCCTTGCTTCTCAAAACTGGGTCACATAAGTACTCCATGATATGGCTAATACTCATTTCTTAGCTACATCCAGCTAAAGTTCCAGAAGGATCACATTGCTTGTATTCCACTATATATATCCAACTCTTTTCATCTCCATCCAGTGACGTGTTGATAAATTGGCTAAAGGTGTGGAGGGGATGTAGATTGAACTCAGATTCATAACATTTGCCCATGTCTATGTTGCAAATACTCCTACCCTGGCCAATTTCAAGCTACTAATATGCCATCACTGAATGTGGAGTTGGGAAGAGATGCAGAGTAGCACGTATGTTATAATACAGCAGTTTCACCACACAGATAAAATAGACATATCCTTAAGATCATAGATATGCTTAAGAACATAGATAACAGTAAAAAGTACTGAATAATTAGGATATAATAAGTTTTCAATGTTTATTACTTTTGCTTTTAATATAATTTATTTAATTGCAAGTTTATATAATCTATTTCATAATTGCTATGTTCAACTATAGGCTCACAAAATTCCTACAGAATTAACAACCAGTTCCTACAAGCCAATATGAGCTGCCTTTGGTCATGGTGTTTCCTATGTCTAGGAGGCCACTGTATTCAGTTCTCCAGCATTCTTCCTTGCCACCTGAGAACTGCTCATCTTTTAAGCCAGAATTTCTCAAAAGTATGATCATGGACTGGATCAAATCACCCAGAGTGTTTGTTAAAATGCAGGTTTCTGGGCTTCACCTCTGAGACATGCTGAATCTGAAATCCCCTGAAAGCCTAGGAATCTATACAGATTAGCAAGCTTGCTAGGAGAGTCTGAAGCACACTAAAGTTTGAGAATCATTTGTTTAAACTATTCTGCTAAGGTGTCATATCACTGAAGAGGATTTTCCTGCCTAACTCACTCCCAGGAGGATAGAGTGGAGAAAGAAAAAGCAAGGTTATATTGGCTTGAAACAGTGTGGCATAGAGCACTGCAGAAAGATCAACAGGCCTGTATGGTAGAAGGTGAGAAGAGTAATTGGGGAACAACAGGTCTAGAGAGGGTGATAAGGACTATCCCATGGAAAGCCATTCACTGCACATCATGGACTTTGAGGTTTATTGCAAAAGCAGTGAAAAATAATTGAAGAGTCTGAAGCCAAAGAGTAACAGTCAATATTTTAATAAGACAACCCAAACTTCCTTTTCTTAGTACAAACTTTAATAACTCATTGAACAAAACAAAATCATTTGAAATAAAATTATATAGTTTTTTTCCTCAGATTGACAAAAATCCTGCACATTTTATCTATAACAAAAATGATCTGCATTAAAAACAAAAAGAGATCCGGGCACAGTGGCTCACACCTGTAATCCCAAAGGCTCAGGTGCTAGGATCACTTGAGCCCAGGAGTTCAAGGCTGCAGTGAGCTAGTGAGCTATGATAGTGCAGCCTGGGCAACAGAATGAGGAGATGCTGGGTCCAAAAAAAAAAAAAAAAAAATGAAAACACAGTAGTTTCAATTCTTTCAGTCTCTCTTTGAGCAAAGTTATTGGAAAAACACAATGATTCCTTTTCCTTCATTTAGATCTCCCCCTTCAGAGTCCCTTTCCCTAATTAGTACCACCTGTCAGGGAAGAACAACTTTTCCTCTACCCTTTTATATTTTGTAATTGGGGACCTGCAAATTAAATGGGCAAAAGACATATCAAAAGAAAGAAACAAATGTAATTACATGTGCATGCCCAGAATTCACAAAGAAATGTGACTCAAGAGGGTGATTGGAATTTGGAGTTTATATAACATTTTAATACAGAATGAAAAGGGGCAGAGGGATACTTCTGGGAGAACAAATGACTTCCTAGAAGCGGGGGAGGGTAGAAAGGACACTTACAGGAAAACAAATGACTTTTTGGAAAGATAAATAGACCCTTAGGAGAACAGATGGAAGATATGAGTTTTGTGACAATGTCCGTTTGGGTGTGGTATAGAGTTGCTCCCAGGCAGAGGATTTATGACAATTGAGTTTTTTGGGAAGCTCCGCTTTTAGGCAGATAAGGGTTTCAAGAACTCAAATGCCTTCAGCTCAAAATAATTTTTATGCCATAGTGGCTTGTTCTGGACCCTTCACACCAATACTATCGTTACTCCCCACATCACTCACTCTTTAAGGCTTTACAGCTTTGACCCATCAACAGCCTCAAAAACACTTCAATATGCATTCTGATCCCTGCACTTTCAGTCTTTAAATTTTCAAAGGGGCTTTACAAAAATGCTAATTGAGAACAAAAAGGAAGCAATCAAACATAAAAGGCATAAAAATATACCAGCTTACAAAATGATATATTCTAAAACTCTCTTAAATGTGTTAAGGAGGCTCAGGACACACTACCCCAAAATATGACAACTAATCTCATCTTCCCCTCATACCTTCTCCCTTAAAACAGGCCATAAAACATAGCTGATGGTCCCCTGAAATAGGTCTAAAACCTTCATGTAAGAGGTGCCCACCCCATACCTGGAGGGAAAAAAACATCCTTATCTCTGAAGACACAGGGACACAGAAAAGAATCTGAACAAATGGACCTTGAAAAAGTTCCCCCTGGTTTATTACCATTGGATCATACCTCCTTTGTCCAGTTGTCAAGCCTCAGAACACAATACCCCAGAGTAGCATGCTGAGTCTTTTGAACTGAAGGAAACCAAATGGGCTTCAGCAGCAAGATCTATATATCTTTCTCCCACTCTC
>RJWJ010032858.1:7849-18344 GCA_004363605.1 Indri indri
ATATATATATATATATAAAAGTTTTCGACTTCTCTCTGCCCCCCTCTCCGTTGCTTTAAATATATTTAAATTCTGAGGGGGGCGCTCAGAAATATTTCTCAGAGCTGAGGCACTAAGATGGCCGCCTTGAAATTATTTTTAAAACAACCCCCCCCTCCAGCACCGCCACCCCCTCCATAAAGAAAGGGAGAGGGGGGAAAATCCCCTTTTAAAACAAAATGGCTGGCTTAATATTTCATTTTTCACCCCCCCATTCTCCTCCCTGTTACACCCCCATCTCCAAGCCTCTACCCAGAAACCCACAAATTTCTCCTTTTTCATAACTGATTAGTGCACAGATTAATAGAGATATTTTCCTTGTGTACTGAAGTGTGTGTGTGTGTGTGTGTGTGTGTGTGTGTGTGTTGGGGGGGCATGAAGGATTTCTGCATAAAACAAAAATGGCTGCTGTGACTAACTCCCCCCTTATAAAAAATATTTGAGGGGGGGCATTAATCAGTACTCATGCTCAGTCTGACATCAGCATAAATTGTTAAAGGTTAACTAGTTAGATACTAGTCCAACTAGATTTAATTTTTTTTCTTTTCTTTACTAGTCTCTTCCTCCCCACCTCCCTTCTCTAAAGAAAAGCTTTTTTTTTTTTTTTGAATACTTCAGAAGGGAGTGGTTTGATGTGAAGGTTTTTTTCCCCTTCAGGCATTGAAAAGGAAAAAGATGAAATATATGTTTATATATAACTCTGTTTCTACATACCTCATTGAATTCAAAACGCATTTAATTGTGTACATATCTTTTAAATGAGAAGCGGGACTGGATTTTTTTCTTCTTTCTTTAAAAAAAGTGATAGAAAGCCTAGTGACTTTTGGGGGAGAGATATGAATAGATACGATGATTGAGTTTTTTTTCAAAGGAGTCCATGTTTGATTCTCCCCTTTGCCCAGCCTTTTCAGTGATTTATAATTGTTGTAAATTTTATCTTCACTCTTTTCCCCTTTCCCTCGCTCTCTCCTCCCCCAGTTGCTTGAATGTAAAATTCATCTGACTTGAGAAATTAATTTGGGGGTAAATAGAACACATTGTTAGAATAAAGGGGAAAGAGTCAAGTCTGAAGATTGTGAAATTATTTTCTCTTTCTTCCGTTCCAGTATGTTTCCCTTCCTCCATGATCTCCAACACTGATAAAGTAGAAGCAACTGAGGTACCGTGAAAGAGAAAAGGAACTGGAACTAAGAAAAAGCAAGAGGTAGGGGTTATATTCAGGTGTTTTCATCTAACTTTCTGACCCGTAATTTCCCAGTGTTTACCTTACAGGAATCAGGTGGACAGTTGGAAAGGGGTCCAAAAGTAGCTTTCTCATACAGTGGTTTGATCTGAGATGTCTAGGCATAAAGTAGAACTTGCTAATGGAGCACAGGAAGGAGGGCAAGTAGCTCGGTTCTATCTTTTTTCATTCTTGTCACTCTTTCCTTATTCTAGTTTCCTCCCCTTTTGATGTCATTATGCCCCTTCCCTTGCTTCTCGTCCCATGCCCATGGAATCATTTCTCCCCTGGGTGATTTCTCTAGAGTGTAACTGCCAGCCACCCAGCTTCTGCGGTGCTCAGGAGCACCCTGGGTGGGGGAGTGATAAGCAGCAACCAGCGAGTACTAGTAACTGGGAATACTGTGCACATTTTTGTTTACGAAGCTAAAATAGTCTTTATTAATGGTCTACCCCCCACACTAATGCACTTTATTGAACATTGATTTTCTTTTTTTTTTTGACCTGGCCTCTGGAATTCTGTTGCCTCTGTACCCGTATAATTCCTATACTGAGTCTAACTCCTCTTCTTCCATTTGATTTTGCTCTCTCGTCTTCTTTCTCAGTCTCTCTGTACTAGTTTGTCCAAGTCTCCCCCTCTTTCTCTGTATGAGCTTCTCTGTATTTATGTCTTTGATTTTCACCGAGACTGTCTTTCTCATCCCTCTGACTCTGTCACCCCTAAGTGACTTTCCATCTCTGTCTTCTCTCTGTTTACTTCTGTCTTCCGGTCTCCGCGTGTGGCTCTTCCTCATGTGTGCCTTACTCCCCCTCTTTCTGGCCCCTTCTGTGTGTGTCTGTGGATCATACTGTGTCTGGGATGAGTGTCTCCACGTGTCTGTGGGCCACCTGCACTTCATGTGCACCGCAGCCTCTCTGCCCCTGTGCCCTCTCCCTGTGCTGAGCGCCTCTGCCTGCCACATGTGCCATGATCTGCAGGTGTGGGTGGCTAAAGGTGGCCGTGTGCCTCCCTGTACAAGCATTCATCATCCTCTCTCTCGAGTGTGCTTTGCATGTGGATTTCTTGATTTGCCTTATTCTCCCTCTCCTTGTCCATCTCCCCTTCTGCTTGTCTGCATCTCTCTCCTGTTCTTTTTCTCTCCCCACCGACTCCTTGATTTTTCTTCTTCTATCCTCGTTTCCGCCTGCCTCTCTACCTGCTTGCTCCTATTATGGTGTCTGCCTGCCTGCCTGTCTGCTCCTCCCTGACTGGCTGGCAGCCTCTTTCTCTCTCTGGTTGTCTGTCTGCTTCTCTGGCTGTTTGCCCACCACTCTCTCTCTAGCCATCTGTCTCCCCGCCTGCCTGTCTCTATCACTTTTTTAGCCTGCATCTCTTGGTTTGTCTACCTTCCAGGCCCTGCCATGGCTCCCCATCTTGGTTTCCCTCTTATCTTGCCCCTCTACTTGTTCCTCCTCTTATTTATGCCTGTTACGTTCATTATTTTTCCTTGCCTCCCTTTGGTCTGTCTTCTTGCCAGTCTACCCTACATGCTTGCTGCTATCCCACTGTTTAATGCTTGTCTCTTTTCAGTTTTTCTGCATCTCAGCTTTTTCTCTCTCGGCTTCCTCTCTGCCAACATCCCCTCAATGGGGCTAGTTTCTCTCCCCTAAACCTCTCAGTAACTCCCTTGCCTGAGAGTCTTTCTTGTCTGCCTTCTTTCCATATCCCCAACCTGCCTTCTGTCATGCTTGCCTTCATTTCATTTGTCTCTTTTTCTTTCTGTCTTTCCGGTTCCTCAGTCTGTCTGCCTCAGTCTTTTTGCTGTTCTCCCAGTCTCTCACTGCCTTCCTGCCTTTTTGCTGTCTGCTTGGCAGGCTCTTGCTGTCCACATCTCTTCTTGCTTTTCTTCTTATTTTTTTTTTTTTCTCAGTTAACTTTTGAACAGGTAGTACATACACGTGGTATAAAATTTTTAAAGTACAAAAAGTATACTGTAAAAAGTAAGCCTCCCTCCCATCCCTCTCTGCCAGTCCTCAAGTTCTCCCCAGAGGCATCTACTATTTCACATTTCTTGGATACCGCTCCAGAGAAGAGTCGACATACACAAGTCTATTTTGCTGTTTGCTGTACTCCTCCATTACTTCTTTTATTTTTTCTTTAGACAGAGTCTTACTCTGTCACCCTGGGTAGAGTGCCGTGGTATCATCCTAGCTCAGTGCAACCTCCAACTCCTGGGCTCAAGTCATCCTCCTGCCTCAGCTTCCGAGTAGCTGGGACTATAGTCATGCACCATGACACTTGGCTATTTTTTCTATTTTTAGTAGAGACAGAGTCTCACTCTTGCTCAGGCTGGCCTCAAACTCCTGACCTCAAGTGATCCTCCCACCTCGGCCTCCCAGAGTGCTAGGATTACAGGCATGGGCCACAGTGCCCGGCCAACTTCTTTCCCAGCTATGCTGGATGTGCCTTCTGTCAGTCTGTCAGTACACCTTCCTAACTTTGCTCAGCTTGCCAGGATTATCTGTAGTCTTTTTGATTCTACTTTATGGTGCTTGTCTTTTCCATTGACTAGTTCTGGTTGCATGCTTTTTACTACCAGTACCTGAGGAGTGCTTGGGAAGAACTTGCTCTCTCCAAATCTATTCTACTCTGCATAGGAAGTTGTGTTGATGACAGCACACCTTGGTTGGTCTTTTCATCACTGAAATATGTATTAACTGAGAAAAGACATGAAAGCACTGGTAGTGCTGAAAAATACCATATAAATATAGGTAGAATTAATAAGTATAGATAGTTTGTAAGCTGAGCACACATAGAATAGATAGAGAATCACTCTGGTTTTGCCATTTAGTCTATATGAATTCTTTAAAGGCATATGAGTCAAGATCCTTTCAGGTTGTTGACCTAGGCCTGTCCAAGAAGTTTATCTTCCTCCTAGTATAAAAAGCTTTGCGCATGATTAAAACTTTTCTGCTTTTTCATCCTTCCTTCTGGCTCCTCACGCATGCCACCTTAGAGACATTTTATAATTCTTTGAGAGAGACAAAGAGACAGCCTATAACCAGGTCTCTCTCTGAGAAAGATGATAATAAGACTTCTATACCCAATGCACTGTTCTTTCATTTCTGCTTTTTTACTGCCTGTATTCCTGAATTTAACTATTTCAGCCTCTGTATCTTTGTGTCTCTCCTTTCCCTTTTTCCTTCTCTCACTTCTCTCTTTTGGTTCTGTCTTTCTTCTTATTTGTCTGTCTTGATCTCCGTTCTAGTCTCTCTTTCTGATTGGCCACCTCCTCTCTCTTCTGTCTGATTGGCCTGTATCCCTCCATCACCCCATCTGTCTGCTGGATTCTCCCTGCAACAGTGAGTGTGATAGCACTTTATAAATTATAAAGCACTATATTGTATAAAACACTGTTATCACTTTGTCTTCCTTCTTACCTTATTTTTTCTTCCTTTATCTGTCTGCCTTCCTTCTCTCTCTCCTCCCCTCTCTGTTTGCCTGTCTGTGTCCCTTTTGGTGATATTGCCTCTTTCTCTGCCAGTCATTCTCCTTTCTCTCCCTGCCACCCTGTGTTTCTGCCATCCTCCTTCTCTGCTCAGTTCTGGTGTCTCTCCTTCTGTTTCCAGGTTTCTCTGTATTTCTTTTGCCTGTCTATTCTGTCTGTCCTTAGGCCTTTTATCTGTGCCTGTGTGTCTTGTTGGACAGAGTCTTGCTCTGTTACCCAGGCCAGAGTGCCGTGGCATCACCCTAGCTCGCAGCAACCTCAAACTGCTGGGCTCAGGCCATCCTCCTGCCTCAGCCTCTTGAGTAGCTGGGACTACAGGCATGCACCACCATGCCCAGCTAATTTTTTTTTCTATTTTTAGCAGAGATGGGGGTCTTGGTCTTGCTCTGGCTGGTCTCGAACTCCTGAGTTCAAGTGATCCTCCCGCCCCAGTCTCCCAGAGTGCTAGGATTACAGGGATGAGCCACTGCGCCCGGCCCCTGTCACTTGCAATGTGGGCATCACTCTCTGCCTTTTTCTGTATTTCTGTACTTCAGAAAATAAAAATAAAATAAAAAATTAAAATCCTTTATGACTAATTGGAAGAGGAGACTATTTTTTGTTTTTAATGAGAAGACTTTTAAGGTGAGAACAAGGAGCTCAAACATTCAGCCGTCACATGCAAACCAGAAATTAGATGGACAGCCCCAAAAAGAACTAGAAAAAACATTTTAAGGAACTCTCAAGGCAATAATAAGATTATTTATTTAAAACAGAAGCAAGAAACTTAACTAAAGCAATAGTTTCTAACCTTTGTGGATCATTGAGAGTTATAAACACTTTCCCCAGAAATAAAAAGTATACACACAAAATATCACATTTTCATGGTGTTATGAATACCCTGAAGTCTGTGATCTCAGGTTAAAACTGTGGTATAGGGAACCAGTAAGAATGAGTGATAGAGCATAGACATGTACTTACGCAACAAGGAGATCAAAAGACTGAAAAAACAACCTGTGCTTTTTCTGCCCAAGGAGATGGTAAAAAAATTCCTAATTGTCTTTTGACATATGTAGGTTAATGATAATAATGAAAGGCATGTAAATGCTAAGCATATTCTAGACCTAATCGTAGTGTTTTAGAAATGGAAGATCATGTAAATCAGTGATTCCCAGGTGGGTAAGTACGGCTGCCACTTGTCCTTTCCTGGGAAAGTCTGTCCTTTATTCTGGCGGTGTATATTTCTTGTATATTTTTTTCATGTATAATAAATATATAGTATACTATATTTATGTGTAATATATGTATATATGCTTATATTTTATGTATTATAAATTATATGTAATATCACATATGATTGTTCAAAATATATGTACATATACATACATACACATAATGTTAAAAATGTCCTTTCTAAAAATGAGATAGAACAGTATAGAAGAATGTCCATGAATAGATTTTAGAGAGAAAGAACAAGGAAATAACTTTTTATGCTTACTGTACAATCTGAAAATTTTTCAACATGTACTTTTTTACAATTTTAAACATTTTTAATATCTTTTTATGAAAAAATGGTAATGAATATATAGGTTTGGGTTTTGTTATTTTTTAATATATACTTTTTTTATTTTTTTGAGACAAGATCTCAATCTGTTGCCCAGGCTGGTCTCAAACTCCTGGGCTCAAGTGATGGATGCTCCCTTCTCAACCTCCCAAGTAGCCGGGATTATAGGTGTGAGCCACCACACTCAGCTTTGTTGCTCTTAATGTCCTTACTTAGCACAATAAAAAGGCAGCAACCCCATGTTGATTATTAACTTTTTTACATTGGTCATCAAAATCTAAAAGTCTAGGATCTATTGCCGGGCGCGGTGGCTCACGCCTGTAATCCTAGCACTCTGGGAGGCCGAGGCGGGCAGATTGTTCTGAGCTCAGGAGTTCGAGACCAGCCTGAGCAAGAGTGAGACCCCATCTCTACCAAAAATAGAAAGAAATTAATTGGACAGCTAAAAATATACATAGAAAAAATTAGCCGGGTATGGCGGTGCATGCCTGTAGTCCCAGCTACTCGGGAGGCTGAGACAGTAGGATTGCTCGAGCCCAGGAGTTTGAGGTTGCTGTGAGCTAGGCTGATGCCACGGCACTCACCCCAGGCAAGAGAGTGAGACTCTGTCTCAAAAAAAAAAAAAAAATTCTAGGATCTATTGCTTTAATCTAACATCTTCTTGATGTTGTCAAGGAAGAAACTTAAGTACTTCATGTATCATATTCATGATTTGTCATGTCTACATACTATCTTATCCGTACCATTATATGCATACTATTTTTTAAATCAGTTTGCTTTTCTTTAGTTTGAGTGTCCTTTAAAATTTTATATTACTAGAAATAATATCCATAAATCCTTGATATGATATGGTAATTATGTTTTTCCTAATTTATTTTAAAATGCAAAAAATTATTAAAATAAAAATCAATAAAAATAAAAGCATCTTGCATGTTACTTGATTGTATAGATACCATATTTTAGTAGATACCATATTTTAGGTCCAGAAACTGGGGCCTAGATATTGAAAGGTTTGCCTAAGATCAAGTTAGTAGTTAGGGACAGAACCAGGACTTGAACCTATATCTTTCAATATCCAGTCTAGGGTTCTTTCTGCTATATACAACATGACTTCAAAGTGGATTTTAAAGGCACTAATATGTGAAATTGATGGTCACATATATAACTGTTATTAACTATAACTATACCACAGAACTGGCAAAGGCCAATTTAATTGTATCTATTACATTTCAAAACTTACATGTTTTTTGACACAGCATTCCCCTTTTCACCATCTACTCTAGACAAACAGTCATCACACTTGTGCATAAGGTGATATGTACAAAGATGTATATTACAACATTGTTTGTTATAGCAAAAAATTGGAAACACCCTAAATCTCCAACAGTAAGGAATCGATAAATAAACTACACAATTAAGAAAAATGAGTTACATCCATAGCTATAGATGTCGTAAGATTCTTTAATATATTGTTGAATGGAAAAAAGCAAGCTGCAAAACAATAT
Organism: Indri indri; assembly: GCA_004363605.1. Lineage (NCBI taxonomy): Eukaryota > Metazoa > Chordata > Mammalia > Primates > Indriidae > Indri > Indri indri. The sequence goes on from RJWJ010032858.1 coordinate 15,646, forward strand.
ATACATTATGATATCATTTAGTTTATTTATGTTTAAAGAAACTAAAAACAATACTATCTATTCTACAGATACATTTATGTGTATATAAATGCCTTTAAAAATTCTGGAAGTATACATACCAAACTGGTAACAGTGGTTACTTTTGGGAAAGAATAGTCAAGGGGGATTGTTAGCTTCATTGATAATTTTGAATTTTTACAATGAGAAAGTATTTATTTATTTATGTAAACAAATTTAAGTAGCCTCATTGATCACGTTAGCACATGGAGCCAAATGGGATAAAATATAGTATAATTTCTCTAGAGAGGTCATTCCTTATCAATCTCTAGTTCTTCGAAAAGAAAAACATGTAACCAAAGTATAATCAATGGGTGCAACTTCATAGAGATAGAAAGTAGATGGTTGCCTGGGTTGTGGGGAGGGAAGAATGGGAAGTGACTACTAATGGGTATGGGATTTCTTTTGGGGTGATTAAAATGTTTTGGAATTGTGGATAATGGTGATAGTTGCACAGCTTTGTGAATATATTAAAAATCCCTGAATTTTACACTTTAAAATGGTGAATGTTCTTAAGCAATTCTTGAGCAAAAGTAGAAGAAAAAGAAAAGAAAGAAAAGTTTTTAATTAAAAAATAAAAATAAATAAATAAAAAATAAAATGGTGAATGTTATGGTGTATGAATTATATTTCAATTTAAAAAAAAAAAACACAAACCAAGAAAAGTATTGTATTTGGCAGTTAGTCACCTTTAAAGCTTGGTTTGGTAAGGAAGTTTGATAGCAATTAAAGAATGTGAGAAACCATTAAAATGTTATTTAGGGCCCAGCGCGGTGGCTCACGCCTGTAATCCTAGCACTCTGGGAGGCCAAGGCGGGTGGATCGTTTGAGCTCAGGAGTTCGAGACCAGCCTGAGTAAGAGCGAGACCCCGTCTCTACTAAAAATAGAAAGAAATTGGCCAAACAACTAAAAATAGAAAAAATTAGCCGGGCATGGTGGCACATGCCTGTAGTCCCAGCTACCTGGGAGGCCGAGGCAGGAGGATCACTTGAGCCCAGGAGTTTGAGGTTGCTGTGAGCTAGGCTGACGCCATGGCACTCTAGCCCAGGCCAGAGAGTGAGACTGTCTCAAAAAAAAAAAAAAAAAAAAAAAAAAGTTATTTAGGAAGGTTTTTAATTTAAAAGTTTTATCTATTATTGAAAACTATTTCATAGATTCAAAAGAATATGTATAACGTACATCAACCACAAAGAATAATATTAAAATGAACACGTGTCATCTGGTTTATTAAATACAGTATTAGTAATATCTTTAAAACCTCATATAGTCCTTCATATCCCTCTACGTCCTCCCTTTCCCCGCAACCAATATCTTGAATTTTGTTTATTATTTTCTTGCTTTTCCTTTGAGATTAGTTCCCTTTTCACGTGTAACTTCTTAAATTTTGAAAAATTTCAAACCTACAAAAAAGTTGAAAGAGTACAGTGAATACCCATACACTCTTTACCTGGGTTTGCTGATTGTTAACCTTTTGCCATATTGATAAAAGTTCTTTTTTCTTTGATACAGGGTCTCACTCTGCGCCCAGGCTAGAGTGCAGTGGTGTGATCATAGCTTGAACTGCTGGGCTCAAGTAATCCTCCTGCCTCAGCCTCCCAAGTAGCTGGGATGACAGGTGTGTACCACCGTGCCGGCTATTTTTTTAATTTTTTTTAGAGATGGGTTCTTGCTTTGCTGCATAGGCTGGTCTAGAACTCCCAGCCTCAAGTAATTCTACTTCCTCAGCTTCCCAAATTGCTGGGATTTACAGGCATGAGCCATCGTGCCTGGCCAATGAAAGTTCTTAATGGCATGAGCAAATGCTTATGATCTAATGTTAAGTGAATAAACAATATAAAATTACTATAAATATGTAGCATAATCTAAGCCATGTAGCAAAATACTAGAAGGAAGTGATTAAAATGTTAATACTAGTTTCTGCTGAGTCATAGTATTAAGAGTGATTTTTGTTTTCTTCATTTTTATACTTCTCTACCTGGAATTTTCTGTTAAGAGCATGTGTTCTATAATGAAAAATAAGACTAAATTTAAAAAATATTTATATATGGAAAGAGATGGAGAATAGGAGACAGTGAGTATGAAACTTTTGGTCATGAAGTTTGGTATCCCAAACAGATAGTTTAAAATAGTATAGAAAATAAGCCTGGCTCCTGAGATCCGGAAGGAAGGAAGGAAGGAAGGAAGGAAAGAAGGAAGGAAGGAAGGGAGGGAGGGAGGGAGGAAGGGAGGGAGGGAGCCTGGCAACAGATCACATACCTGAGAGAATCTAATTCTTTATCTTCAGGTTGCTTCCAGATTCCCCCATCTTGTGTAAAAAGCCTCTATTTCTTCAGGGCTGCTGCAGTCTTACTGCATACTCCTTAACTTCTCTTCCTCACTATCATCTGCTTACCTCCTGACATTCCCCTCATTCATCGAAGACTGACACCTGGTTTAGTCCTGCCATCATCTGGAGTGACCTTGGGATCCACACGATTGATCCATTCATCATCCAGACCTCTCAGTCCCTTTTCCAGAGACCTTTCTCTCCGTCCCATTTCTGCCCCCCATCTCTGGACTTACCTCTTCTGAAATATTAATAATAAATCCAACCCCCCACTCACCTTGGCCACAACTTTCTATCCTACTAACTCTATAAGTA
>RJWJ010032859.1:0-18258 GCA_004363605.1 Indri indri
GTGGAAAAAAACAATCCTGATAGGCAATTTGAATTCCAATTTGCCTATCAGGAGCCTTAGTTACTATTATTTGACAAGATTAACTATTTTTCTCGAGAACAAGATGAGATCATGTAAACTACAGAGAAAATTACAATTTTTTGGACGTAAGAGTCATTGTGTTTCAAATGACCCTGTGGTACATGCATCGATCTGCCCAGCTGTAACTAGAATTCTTTTTACGGAAGAAAGACACACATAGGACATTGGGGCCTGATCTGCTAATGGAATGCCAGAGAAGAAGAAAGACCAGTGGGTACTGTCAACTTTGGAATGAATACAGCCTTATCCTTCAAAAGGTGTTCTGCCCACCACCTTCTAGGCAGGAACCTGGGCTTGTACTAATGAACACATGTGTCTTAGAATTATTTTTTGTTTTCGTTGTTGTTTTTGCTGTTATAACAGAAAACCACAGACTGAGTAATTTGTAAGAACAGGAATTTATTTGGCTCACAGTTCTAGAGGCTGGGAAGTCCATGATCGAGGGGCTGGCATCTGGTGAGGGCCTTGTACTGGCTGCGTGGTCCCATGGTAAAAGGTGGAAGGGCCAGAGAGCTTGAGAGAGAGAAAGGAAGGGGAACAAACTCATCCTTTTATCAGGACCCCACCCCTGAGATAACTAACCCACTCCCTGGATAACAACATGAACCCATTCAGGAGGACAGGCCCCTAATCACTTCTAAACAGGCCTCACCTCCCAACATTGTTGCATTGGGAACTAAGCTTCCAACATGTGAACTTTAGGAGACACATTTAAACCACGGAAATGTGTAAAGGAAAGCCAATGCTAGAGGGTATAACAACTACTTTTTTCTAATACAACTGAGAAAATAAGACTATTTGATCAAAGATTTCCATACATCAAATATATTTTTGTCATCTACTACCCATTTCAGCAAGCCAAAAATAAAGGTAAAGAACTATCCAAGTAAATAAATTAGTTCTAATGAGTATAACACATTATTCACACCCTGTTTTGAAGCAAAGGTAACTGATATGTCACCTAAGAATTTAAAAAGGAACGAGAAAGGCTCATAATACTGTTTATTTCTCACTGATTTAATACATATATATAAAATGACATTGGAAACACAGTCTGGCCTAATCAGAAGACTTTTGTTGTTCTTTCATGTTCTTTACTCAAGCATTACAAGGACACGATCTGCAGGTTTAATTAAGGGGGTTCTCAGCATGGAATAGCTGTGTCTTAGTTGGATGCAAAATCTCACCTAATTCCCAACATTGTTCCATAATAAATATTTAACAGGAAGCCATGCAGAGATGGAAGGTATTCAACTCCGAGGAAGATGTAGCACACCAGGCCAATAGTTACGCCAAATTACTACATTTTGCCATTGGAGGCAACAGATTTATAAAGGAACTGACAGAAAAATTGAACCACTTGGTCAACAGCACTGAGTCTACAAACTATTAATCCAATAATCTAAAATTATTTTTGTTTAAACATGTATAACATGTATTTTCATTTAAACATTTATAAACGTTTTGTTTAAACATATCTCACATGTAAACATGGATAAACGTGTTTAGCATTAAAGGAGGAAATGTTTAAATCCAGGTAGCAGGTAGTGGAGGAAGGTGACCTTTAAAACAAGGGCTGTGGCTGTCACACCCTGACACAGGCCCTGAAACGACTGTCTGGTCTGTAGGTCTACACTGTAAATCAAACCAGGTAAACCCTCCGTCGGGGATTATCATGCTCTTGGTGAGTCTTCCACTCCTTTTCAAAATCTTTCCAAGTGCCGGCATCATCTGTTCCCCTCAATCTCGCCGCCATCGCTCATTCAGAAAGTTGAGGAAGACGCGGATTCAAGATTTCACAGGGTTTCTAGAAGCTCTTGCTGATCATTAACAAAAAAGACAAACATGCAAATAAATGAATGAATACTTAAAGGAGGGTTCTCGAAAAGCTGTTTGCAAACTGATTATCCTGCAATTTGAGTTCTCTTTTAAATACACTAAGGGAGCTTCTGTCTTTAAGGCAGTCCTGTCTTGAATCATTTAAAAAGCAAAGATAGCCTTGTGTCTGTTTTGTGTGTGGGACTTCCACTCGTTGAATTCCCCGAAGCAAGAAAATCATAAATAAATACCAATTATAAAGCCTGCTACGAGGTTTTTAAATGATCTGAGCTATTCCTTTCCCTCCTAACTTTCTCTCTCTCATCCCTTTGCCCTTTCCTCTCCACACCTTCTCCGTAAAAGGAGATTAAGTCCGATCTCTTGGGTCCATTATTTTTTCTGAAGACAAAAGAACAAGACAGCAGCATCCAACCTCCTTCCTCTCTGCCCCCCACCTCTTCTTTGTTCACTCCCCGTGAGGGACCTCATTGTCTAACGTGGGTCGGATATGAATATACTAAAGGAAGATTTATGGGAGGTTGCCTCTTTCCGCTTAAAATTCCTCAGCTACACACATATTCTCGCAGAGTCTTGAGACATAGAATAGCTGCAATTGATTTAAATTAGAATCTTTCTCTTTCCCTCCTGTAAAAAAGAAAAAAAAAAGAGTCACTCAATTCAAGTGACATTTTGCTAATGGTGATCATGTCATTTGGTGAATACTTAAACCTGGGTAAGCTACTGGCACTGCTCTTCTTAGTTTTAAACGCTGATTTATCGAGTGGTATGTACACATATTTTACATGCATTAAAAGATTTCATACTTTTTGAAACATCTAAATAATATAAAGGAAAATTAACAGTGGTAATAATAACAATAGTTAACATTTATTTAAAGAATACCGTGTCAGGCACTTTTCTAAGAACTTTACTTAACTCGTGTAACATACTCACGGTCCTGTGAGATGAGACTTATTATCTATTTAACACAAGAGGAAACAGAGAGGTTGAGTTACTCACCTAAGAACCCACAGACTGGGATTAGCAAAGCCAGCATTTGAGCCCTGGGCAGGCTGTCTCCAAAGTCTGTGCTCTTAATGAAATGAGAAAATGAAAACATCTTGGAAGAGTGAACACAGGAAATTTATCCAGCAGGTAGGGCGGTAATTGAAGGAGTGAGAGATACACACGTGCCTACTTTTTGATTACTAGAGAAGAGATAGCGAGATAGAAACACCATCTGGGACACTGATGTCTTCCTCAAATCTTTCCAAGACCAACTGGGGCATGGCGGGGGTGGGGGGCTCTGGGGATTCGAGAATCCAGGGATAAATACAGGACGGGGAGGGGAGTAAAGCAAGGTAGCTTCCTGTGAAGATGACCTTGGGAAGATAAGTGCCTATTGGAGCTGAGAGTCAATCCACAGACAGCCAAGCAGAGTGTCCATGAGTAGATCCTGGACTATGGGAGCTGGAAGATTCTAGAGAGAAAGAAGAATATCACACCTGGGAATCTTCAAAATGCACCGAAAAGTGAGAAGAAGGGCTCTGCCATAGAGTGCCTTAACGGGAGGGTTTGGGAGAGGTGGTGTTAAGCGGAAGAGCCAGTTTCAGCTGTGTTCACAATGGACCATTGACCGCTGCCAAGTTTCAGCCTCAACTGTGCCCAAAGCACTCAAAATAGAAAGCTTCTCTACCGTCTATTCCCAACAGCACCAGAGTCATCCTAGTCAAATGTAAATCATGTGACTTGTCTGTTCCAGCTCCTCCCATGTCTTCCCACCTAAGGGAACAAAATCCGAACCTTCTCCAGGGCCCAGGAGCCCTTCCGCTCTGGCCCTCACTCACTGCGCCCCAGCACACTGGCCTCCCTGGGGCTCTGTAAGCTGTGAAGCGGGCCATCTGCCACAGGCTCTTTGCACGTTCTGTAGCACTTACCTGGAACTCTACTCCCTAAAATATCAGCAATGCTCCTTTCCTCTCTTCTTTATGGTCTCTGCTCAAACTCCCCTTTCTTTTGAGGCCTTCCTCATAAGTCTCCCTGTTTCCCCGCCTGCTGTGTGTTGCTCAGAACCCTCCTCTGCACCTGCTCTATTACATATTTATTTATTTTCGTTGTCTTTCCCCACCAGAATGCAAGCTTCACAGCGAACAGGCACTTTGTGTTCTTCATTGCTGTACCCCAAGCACTTATAATAGCGCCGGGACCACAGTAGGCATTCAACAATAATTATCGAATGAGCAATGCATTGCTGAGACTTTTGAATAATAGACAATCGCACTGAAAGGTAGAAGAGGCCTTATTGTAATAGTCAAAGGAACTGACTGCTCCTAGGCTGAATTCAGTCCCCACCCATGTTTGTTTTATCTGCACGGCAGTATTTCAACAATATAAACCAATATTTAAATACCAAGAGAGTTCACATAAAAATCCAGAATCTTTTCTTCTTTTCAAAAAGTGAAGAGATTTGGCATCCACTGGGCCCACAGTCCCATGTTTCAACAATCGGCTGCACTCTTGAATAGCAGCTGCCCTTTGAAGGCCAGGCCACCATCTCCAGGCTCCCGCACACCCACAGCCCTCTCCCCAACACCAAGGCCAAGTGTTGGTTGCCACTTATCATTGTCATTGCACTGTTGTATAGATTAAGGTGGAGACATATTTTCTGCACCCATGTCTCTGTCAATGGCAGGAAAACAAGACTAAGAGATCCACACAATTCAAGAAAAATGGGAGAGAGCGTATTTCAATGTAGAGTGAAGACATTCCTCTGTGTTTAAAATGCCAACATTGTCATATATATGACCTGTCTGGCCCCTATAATCACTTAAGTTTGCCAGACTTGTGCTCTACACAATCCAAGCAAGAAAAGAGAAAATGGTAAAAGCTGGGGCTGGCAGACCTCTTGGTGAGTGGACTTCAGTGGCCTTAGGATAAAAGAATCTAGGCTGAATACATGTGTGTACTTCTTTGTTTTTGCATTCACTCTTGTTTGTTATTTTTTCCCCCTTAATTTCCTAGAAAAGTTTCCTTGGAAAAAACTCTACATCTCAGTTGAACAGCAGCAAGACTATAACCTATTATTGAGCACTATGTGTTTTGAACAATGCTAAGTGTAGTACACCTATTAAACTGCCCAGCAAACTTACACACAATAATTATTATTCCATTTAATAGATAGGAAAATTGAGGCACAGACAGAAAGAATAACTTATCAAAAGTACCAGAATTAGTAAATGGCAGAGCCAGAATTTAAGGCCAGGCCTGTCTGTTCTAAAATCCATTCTCATAACCAATCTTCACTGTAACAGTACAGCAGGGTCTCATAGCCTCGGTGCTATTTGGACAGGAGGTGGGGAGGTGGGTGGGGAGGTGGAGATGTCCTGTGCATTGCAGGTTGTTTAGCAGCATCCCTGGTCTCTGCCTACTGGATGTCAGTAGCACTCTATCCTCCTACTCGTTGTGACAACCAAAAATGTCTCCAGACACACCCAGGGGAACAAAGCAGCCCCTAGTTGAGAACAAGTACAATAAGGGGAAACTAAGCTTTGCTCATTCCTTCTTTGCAACTTAGTTAGAAGACTCAGAGAGCCAAAATAAAAAGTGGCAGCAACATTTTGAACTTAAAAATTTAAGTATAAAAATAGACAGGTGTGGTGGTGGGCACCTGTAGTCCCAGCTACTCAGGAGCCTAAGGCTGGAGGGTTGCTTAAGTATAGGAGTTCAAGTCCCGCCTGGGCAACACAGTGAGATCCCATCTTTAAAAAAAAGAATTCAGGTATAAAAATTTAGACACAGCACAAAAATGGGATATATAGACAAAGAATAAACGTCGAGAGAGAGAGAGATGTGCGGGCAGTACTGATTGTCAATCCACGCTTATCATGAATTTCCTCCTCTCCAGCAATCACGATGGAATTTAAAGCAAAGGCACTCACAGGACTGATCCTGGTTGATTTCAGTGTGAGGCACGGACAGAGATGACTTGGAAGGTTAATAAAACTAAAAAAAGGTAGAAATATTAAAATAGCCTAGCAATGCACTAGGCACCTACTTGGTTTCTAAAACATATGTATTAATTGAAAAACTGGTTGGTTTGATTTTTCAATAGAATTAAAACATGCATTTTAGATTTTCGCTTTAGAGAATAAACGTGTTTTTCTGACATCAAAGCACTCATAAACAAAATATCGTGAGAGTGAAATGATGATCTTTCCTGTCTAGCTTCCCTTTGGTACCATGGTTACTCTCACTAAGTGCCTCTACCCAGAGCTGTAATTGTACAGTGACCTTTGCTATAGAGTGAGTGCACCATGTTTTGGAAGGATTTGGTTCAGTAATATCTCAAGATAATAAATGTTATTTCAGCTTGATTGAACAATGGTGGCTTCTGGATTTAGTATTTAAGATTTAGATTCAATAGTATATTGACTTATATTTCATCAAAATAAATATTTGTTGAAATACCTAAAGGAAATTTCTAGCTATAAAATACAAAGAAAACAATGGATAGAAAAAAAAGTGAAATACAGCCAAAGTGCAAATATATGTATATATGAGCATGCCTTCCCTTTACCGACAGAAGAATAATAGTATGTGCGTGGTTTAGCAAAATAATTTTTTTTTTTTTTTGAGAACTGTTTGACGGGTAACCTGTGTGCAAATAGTGCTAACGGGAAGACACAGCGGCTTAGATAAGACCCTTGCTGACAAGTAACAGAGACCATCTCTAACTGGCTTCACCGTAAGATTTATTAGAAAGATTCTCAAGTGACTCACAAAATCTAAGGCTATTATTAATAACCAGGGCTCAGGAAGATGGGGACAAGAGCAGCCTGAGGATCTTTACAGCAGGGGTTAAACCCTTCTCTGAATTCGTGCCGTTCATGCAGGTCAGCCCTCAGTTCCCAGCTCTGAGACCCTTCTTGGCCCTTCTTAGCTTAGATTCTAATCCCCAGTGAAATCAGCTGTATCCAAAACATCAGAATCCCTTGGTAGAAAGGTAGCTAGGTGGGGCTCATATATAGCTGGGGGGGAGGACATTTCTCAGTGATTAAAGTCTAAGTAGACATAATCCTGATACCTATCTGCAACCATGATTTTAAGATAGAGGAAAATGTATATGTAATAGGCAGATAAATAGGAATTCAGAAATCACTAGAATTCAGCACAGCAGGAAAGATCGCCGTCTCTGAAACAAGCCTTCCTGGGTTCAAATGCTAGTTCTGCTACACGCTAAATATGTGACCTTAAGCAAGTCATTTAATCCTTCTGTGCCTAAGTTTCTCTGTCTCTAAAAGGAAGCCAGTAATTTCTGCCTTGTAGAGTTGTTGCAAGAATGAGATAAGTTGATACACCTAAAGTATTTAGATAGTGCCTGGCTCATAGTAAATCCTGGGTAAGTGTTTGCTAGGATTAAGATGTCAAAGATGTAACCCAGATGTGGCTGCTGCCTGTGTATAGCCTTAGCTTTTGACTTTTAGCTCATACTGAGCCCAAATTTTGGGTGGCCCTCCCGGAATTTCAAACTCCACAATATATTAGGAAGATAGAGAAGTAGATAGATGCAAAGATATTAAGCTTTCATGGGAGGGCAAAGAAAAAGGTTTACACATGTATCAATAAAATTTAATAAAATCCTTACAAGACATCTCTAATCTTTCCTCAAATTCTTCTATTGTTGCAAGTGTCTTTCTTTTCCCCATGCAGGCTTTGAAGACCCTTCCAATGGCTCTAGCAATTCAACCTGACTCCAGGTTTGCATCTGCTGAGGAGGGAAAGAGAATAAAGTTCAGCAATTAAGGAATTCACACATTGCGCCCAGGCTAGCCAAGTATCCACACACAAAAAAAAACAAGCCCAACCTTGAGCTGGGTGCAGAGAGAGAGAAAGAGCAGGAAACTGTGGAAGAAGAGGGATTTTGCGGCTTATGAAAATCTAGAATTTTTTTTTTACCATATTATTCCATTTTGACAGTTATGTAAAGCCTACTGTGCAAAAACCCAGCAGGGATATTTGGAGGATCATTGGGGTCAGGGTGAGGCTTAGAGTGAGGTGATTCCCCTGAAATGGGATGCGCCACAGTGCCGGGGGAAGTCGGTAACAAAGGGTGTGAGTGACGCTCAAGCTTGGCCTGGCAGTTCTGCCACTTAGCAGCCCGGCAGGTTGGGCAAGTTGCTTGATGCCTTTCAATCCCAGTTTTTTCATCTGTAAAACGTGGATAAAAACAACATGTACTTCACAGTGTTGTTTTGAGTATCAAATAATGTAATATATGTCCAGTGCTTAAAACAAGGCTTGTGCATCCCAAGAACAAGCTATTACTATACTGATGACTCATTATGATCACAGTTGTGTTTGCTAGCATTAGGTGTATTTCCATAAGGCAGAGACATGGCAGGAGGGACGGAGCTGGGAGATGAGGAATCTGGTATTCTGTTGAAATTCTAGAATGATTTGCCAATGGACACTTTTATCCAATGTTAACAGTTAAGAAATCGTATACCTGCATATAGTTTTTTTCCTGTGATTGCAACAAATTGTAATAAAGTAATTGCTCAACCAAAAGGATGAAGCGATGAAAGAAAAATAAAAGGAATAGGTCATAGTCCCATAAATGAGAAGAACAGTCCCAGCCCTCTACCCCTCATGCCCAGTGGCCTCAGGGTGCTGGGACTCTGACCGCAAACTGTACACAAAGCATCCATGGGGCCCCATGCAGGGTGAATCCCAGGTTGTAACCATACATGTCACCTCCCAAGTACAGTTGTCAGTCTTGTCTTCATCACCACCACGACCAACTACCTGGTTCAGTGCACAGCTCAAGCTGAGAGGCTCAGGATATATTTATTTAATAAAAGACTAGACAGCGAAGCTGGTATTTCACCCTCTTAACCTTGTGAAGGGTGCATTAACATCCACATGTACTTACAATAGAACGGAAGCTCAGAGAGACATGTACTTCTCCAAGATCACACAATCGAGCAGTAAAAACAGAGTTTAAGCTCTGACCTTTCTTCCATCATAATATTTGACAACATTTTTTTTTTTTTTGTGGAAGAAAACAAACAAGAAGAAAAACCTCCTATTGCTTCTCTTTGCTGTAAAAAGTTATTAGACTGACATTTCAGTTTCTGCAAAGATCTCATACCTTTCCACCTTTCAAACTTCCTTTGCTGCTTGTTTCTTATGCTTGTTTTGTCTCTGGCTCAGTCAGACTTCGCTGGCTGAGCTCCTGAAATTGCTACATGTTTTTCCTTTGCTCTTGTTTCCACTGCCTGAGATAACTTCTCCCCCACCACCCATCTCCTCTATAGAGCCTTCTCTGACCTTCAAACTAGCAGGGATATTCCTTCCCTTCTTAATCACTATAGCATATTCTTTGTGCCTCTATTTAAGCATTTCAATTTATTAATTAAAAATTGACAATTGATGTGACTGTATTATCCCTGAAAATTCCTTAAGAGGAGGGAATCACATCTTATATATACCTATGATGTTTAAGATACATAGTTTCCACAGCCTCTGCTAGATAGCCTTGAATGTAGAGTGTATTAAGACACTATTAACTGAGAGAATAAGCATAGGAGATCATTTTCAGAGGTGGCCTGGGAGAAGAGTGAAATGCACTTTTGAATACTCAGTGAGTTATGGCACCATCTGGGTTACAATATGTTTACCCGGCTAGGTAAGATCTTCAGGTATGGTATGTGATTGGAGCCAGCACACAGGGAGGATGCACAAATCTGGGAATGCAAGAATGGACATGAAAATCGCTCCTCTCCCTAAGACGACTAGTGATGCGCTAAAAGTTTTTGTCTTTCCATCTCAAAAACTTTGGGCTCTGTTTGTTAGACAGAGAAGGGGAGACAGCAAGGGTTTCATTGACCTGAAAGTTAAGACTGATCACATGGCTACTTGGGGCTCCTTGTGCACTGACCCAGCAGCCAAAAAAAAAAAAAAAGTTCATGTGTTGGCCGGGTGACTAACCTTGGTTATCAAGGAGAAACAGAGTTACTATTACACAGTGAGGCCAAAAAGAACATGACTAGAGCCTAGAAGATTCTCTAGTGAACCTCTTAGTAGCCCCATATGCCACAGTAAAAGTTAATAGGCACATAACACAATGCAAGCAAAACCACTGAAAACACAGACCCACCGGAATTGGACCCATAACCATCTGGGGCACCAGCTGAGAACAAAGAGAAAATGAAGTGGGCAGTGGAGGAAAAAAGTTACAAATTGCAATCATAGCCTCACGGCCAGTTGCAAAAATGACAACTGGATTATTTATGCATATTTTCTATTGTTCGAATATGTATGATTTACACACACACACACATACACACATATGCAACACTGTTTCCTTCTTTCTTCAGTAACTCACTTTTTATCTGATATAACTTGTGTTAATAGTGGTTAACCCCATAACTCAGTATTTAAGTTGAAGGATAACAAAAGGATTGTGACTTCACTAAAGGAATGATATCACTTGGTGTGTGGCATGCACAACTTGTTGTCTTCACTTTCTGAGAAAGTGAAGATGTATTTGGTTGTAGTCAGAAGAGCAGCATCTTGCTTGACAGATGTTTTTCTGGTTTTTGTCACAAGCTAAAGAGTAAAATATGTGTTAAAGGGGTGGTATGGTTGCTAGTTGATAATAGGGTGGGCTGTGATAGATGGTTGGATGCCAATCTTTCACAAGATCCCCCATGCAATGGTCTGTGAAATTACCTGCATCTGAAGGTAACTTGCTTGAGCAACGGACCCTGTCGTGTGCTACAAAATCCATCACCACATTTGCATTGAGACCACATGTCCCATGAGCTCCTTCCAGCCAATGACTGAGGGTGGCAGGAATACAAGGCAGACATCTTTCTGGGAGGCCTTATATTCCTCCAATGACTACCTTTGGCTTGATGACTCCCTGACACCTTAGCAAACCTTCTCTGGACTGCGAGGTGGTGAATGTCATTTCCACCCAAACTTCCTGACCTCTTCCTTTACCATTGATCGGAATAGCATCATGGTCTGGTGGCTCTCCCAGCCTTCCTTAGAACCCTCTCTACTTTCTTATACAGAAATTTCCCCTAATAAAATCTGTATGTTTAACTCCACCTTGGATTCCACTTCTTAGAGGACCTAGACTAATACATCCCCATTCTAAGATCTCCTCTATAATGCAGAGTGAGATCCGGGAGATATATTTCCAAGGCACTCCTTTCCTATATGGTTCTGGGTTAAAGTTTACCTACAAAAGTAACTTGCATGGCGTTTAGAAGGCAAAATGGAGGAGAGGTCATTACGCTTTGGAGGTCTCTGTGAGCAAACACAGTGGCTTCACAGAGTTCTCTGCGAGCAATCTCTTTATTGAAGTCAACTGGGAAAACGGTGGGTTCTTTCCCAAAGACTTAAAGTTTGCAGTGGTTTATCACACTGGTTTTAGTACTTTTTAAAACCAGCCAATTTAATGTTTCAGGGATTGAAAGAATATTTACAACCACTTATCACATCTTTATTTTCCCAGAAAACACAGTAACTTATCGACTTATCAAGAGCTCAGATCATACAAAGTAGAGGGGAAGAAAATCATAAGAAAAATAAAGCATGTTCCTATCCTTAGAGACTTAAGCCAATGTTATTTAAAAGAAAATATTTATGTCCATAAAGGCAAATAAAGTTTAAAAATAAAAAGATAAAATTAGTAGTCTGAATTGAACTCATTATAGACTTTCAGAGAATGCCATATGTAGACAAGTTCTGAAGAAACAGTTTTACCCAGATTTATTTGTCTGGAAGCAACAGTACGGGATCATTAAATGAAGAAATGTGACCCTCTCCGAATTACCCTCCGTGTGGACACTTGCCCATTTTTAATTATTTATCAAATAAGCATGCACCCTTATGCTTTAAGAAGAGATATGTCCTACTTTGAGATGAATTATTTTATTTCATACCAAAGAACTACAATATCTATTTCATTACCAATTTCAGAAAAATGCAATATCTGAGAAAAGAGCAATACTTCCAGCTATGTTGAAAATCTACACAAGCCAAAAGTCACCCTTAGAAACTTTCGTTGTTGGTAAATGGATTGTATTTATGTTTCATGCTTCATTTTTTCCTTCCCAACTGAAACATTAAGAAATTTTCCCAAACAATCTGGACTATTTGTCTAACAACACTTCAGTGGTTATATATTAATATCATTCTTTGGACCTTGACTTCAGAAAAATCTGTTCCTTTTCATTTTTCTTTCCTTTTTTTTTTTTTTAACTTTTCACATCAAAATAGGCAAATAACAAAGAAAGTTTTAAAATTTAGGATCTAACTGGCTTGGTGAATCATATTACATACAGTCCGGGACATCTACTACTTTTGGATGACTAAAGCCAGAACTCAGAAGTCTAGGAACTCAAATACTGCTACATTCCCACCCTCCAGCACAGTAAACCAAAAGCATTATTCCTTCCCTGGGGGTGCTGCAGGAATTAGTGCCTCCATCAAGGGCTGCAAAGATGTAGGAGTATGTGACTTCTGCCACATTTAACTCATCTATTTGCCTGATATAAAATCCATGCTGCTTAGAAAGTGAGTATAGATTGCTATAAATTAATCAGATGGTGATGTCTATTGTGGCTATAGTTCCAGAGGTGGGATCTACTGGCACAAATCAACACCACTCCTGGTCCTTTAGATATGCAGATATTGACTGAACAAATGCTTTCTTTTCAGTCCACATTGACAAGAATAATCCAAAGCAGTTCGTCCTCAGGAGGCAGAGACAGGATTTACCTGCACAATATAAGGTCCACATTTGTGAACTCTCAAGTTCATTGCCTACAGGACATTAAAAATCTGGATATTTCATGGGAGACCACATTAGTTCATTGACTTTAAGAATAATTTTTCTGATTC
Organism: Indri indri; assembly: GCA_004363605.1. Classification (NCBI taxonomy): domain Eukaryota; kingdom Metazoa; phylum Chordata; class Mammalia; order Primates; family Indriidae; genus Indri; species Indri indri. The sequence goes on from RJWJ010032859.1 coordinate 12,817, forward strand.
ATCCTGGTTATTTCTTGCTATTACCCTAAATGCCTGTATAACACACATTCACACCAGAAGATGAGAGAGAAACACAAAGTCCAGAGCCTGCTGCCTCACTGAGCTTCTAGTGGCCCACTGGTAGGAGGCCTGTCCAAAATCCCCTTCCAAAGTGGAAAAGAAGCCTCTGCCCCAGCGCCACCCACCCAACACAAAGAGACGCACAATGCAAAGCCGAGAGAATTAGATACATCAGGGACTTCACTGAAATCCAGTAGATTCACTTGGATGCCTCCTAACCAATCATACTAGTCAACAGGAAACTAGGGCAATCCAATAAAATCAGGACCACCAAGGACCCAGCTTTTGTGAAAATTATGTTTAGGTTTCCCTCAGCTGGGACAGAACTCCATGCAAAGGAACTGTGGCCCGAGAGCAAGGGGATCATGAAATCAATAATAGAAAAAGAAAACTTCGATTTTCAATCTAGGCCTTAAGAGCAGCTCTAGAAATGAGGACTGTTGCATCTGTATCTTATTTCAATTAATTGCATTAGACTCTTTTTCCCATTTTTACATAACACAGAGTGTATTCGTGAAGACTAAAATGTAGGGCTTCGTGTGGAAATATGACTGAAATTACACCACTCTGTGATGCTATAGGTTAAAAGATAAACTTAGGTACGTTAAAAATGCAGAGTTTACTTGAGCAGGCAGTCATCCATGCATCGGGCAGCTCCAGGCATGGGCAGCTCCAAAGTGCAGGCAGCTCGGGGCTCCACCCAACAGGCGTGAGCTTTCACAGGGCGAACACAGGAGCAAGGCAAAGAGAACATGTGATTGATCCAAGTGGAGCAGTAACCGCATGTGAATCATTCCAGCGCAAAGTCCCTAGCCGGACGTTAGTTGGCAGTTTCTGGTTAAGCTTCAGTTTTCTTTCACAATTGACACAGAGCAGACCTTCGTTTTGCTTACACAAGAACCCTCCTCAGTCTAACGATTTCCCAATGAATTATTTTAACACGTGATAGTTAGCTAATGAGATTTTGTCTGTTCTGTGAGCGATGCTGAGGGTGCAGAATGGATGAACTACGAGACATAATCTCAGTTTGCCCCTCTTCCGATCCCTGCCAACTTCATTCTCCATCCTTTCTACTCTGCTTTTTGCCCAGGAAGGCTAAACTCTAGGGATGGCCTGAACCCTCTCGCCTCTAAGTGGGTTCGGCCAATTGCAGGTGACTGCAGGAGATACAGGATAGGAGAAGATTTATGTCCCTGGGTCTTTTCCGGTCAGGCCAGGGATTGGCAGATATTGCATTCCTCAACTGGGTCCTGCATCTCCTCCCTCACAGCCCTATTCCAGAGTCATCACTCTCTGTAGTTATCAAAACTACTCCCTCCCTATCCTCCTTCGGGTGGGGTGATGGCTACTTTATCAATGCCAACTACTGTATCAACGCCTAAGGGTTTCCATTAACCCTGGCAACATCTTTGCAAACAGTTACTTCCTTAAATTATCGTCAATTATACCTTCTGAATGTGCCATTTATTTCCTGCTGTGAGTCTGACTAGAACAAATGTCACGCTTTTTCCATCCAGGAATTCTTTGTTTCTTTTTAGTTCTTGCACTCTCTTGTCTCCAGGGTTTACTTAGCCTTCTTCTTTTGCCTGGAAGATTATCCTCCAAATCATACTAAGACATACACTGTATATGTATCTGCCCTAAACTTAAACTCAACATGCACAGGGGATATATTCATTTTACCTGTCCTTATAGCCCCAACACCTCCCACAGAGTTTGGCATAAAGTAGGTACTCAATCAGTATCTGTAGTAAATGATTCCATGCTCCCATCTGCTCCTTCCAGAAATTACCTTACAACATTTTTTTTCATAAAAGGATTTTGTATAAGGGAAGCGTTGAAAATGTATTTGCATGATCTGTCCAGTTTCCATTCTGCCTATTCTCAATTCAACTGAATTTCACCCCATGTGCTCCTGAGGTGAGTGCTTCTCTGCTTCCAAGACTAACTGAGGCTTTGAGGACAAGTGGAGTCCCTAAAGATGCATGGCACACAGCTCAGGATCTGAAGAGTCTGGGCTCCCAAATGGGAGATAAAAAAGCAACAGATTGACTTCTGGTCTCAGATCCAACATGTAAAGTGTTTGAGAGTTGTTATTTCCATCTTTACAACCATTAAAACCTCAACAAACTAAAAAGCAATGACTATTCTTGGACCCAACACACAGCTTAGTTTGCCAGACAAACTTTCAGCCCCAAATCTGGAGAATCAGACACTTCACGAGATTCACAGTGGAGACCTGTGTACCTACAGTGGAGGTTGCTGAAGCCAAATAGAAAATTAAATAACCAATTAAAGTAAGAAACTCCTGGGACCTGCAGTTTTAAGACAGACCCCAGACTTTTGTGTGTTTTACCTCTAGGAACCTGGTAGTTTCTCATGGTAAAGATCCAAGAAAGATTTTCTTGCACCATGAGGGTAAAAGTAATCATTTTGTAATACTGCACACCCAAGAGTGTTCTCCATAACTACTCTCCAGGGAAAAGGACTTTTCCAAACTTTTATTTTACACGTGGAAAGGCATCGTTTTTACTATAGCCTTTCTATATTTTCTGTATCACCTAAGGGGGCAATGAAGCTATAACAATGGAGAGATACTTGTGAAGGTCACAGCCCAGAGACCCAGGTCCATTGAAAGACTGAGATGAAATCATAAGATTATAGAACATTTTCTCTCCCTTACTTACCACCACATCCATTCATGATTTAAAAAATGAATGCATAAATATAAATATATAAATCTCTCAGCAAACTAGGAATAGAGGGGAACGTCCTCAACCAGATAAGAACACCCACATTAAAACCCCACAGCTAGCATCATACTTAATGGTGCAGTATTGGTATTTCCCCCTTAAATCAATAACAAGGCAATGATATCCTTTCTCACCATTTCTACTCGACATAGCACTGTAAGGCCTAGTTACTTCAATCAAACAAGAAAAGGAAATAACAGGTACTCAACACTAAATTGGAACTAATCAATCAACACTTATGTGCACATATAGAAGTAAAACTCAACAGAAATCAAGCAAGTGGGAGGGGAATGGAGGGGGTTGGGTAAATTCACATCTAACAGGTATAATGAACACTATCTGGGTGAAGGGCACACTTTTAACTTGGACTCAAACTGTACAAAAGCAAATTATATAACCAAAATGTGTGTACCCCTATAATATTCTGAAATTAAAAAAAGAAAAGGAAATAAAAGATACATAGGTTGGCAAGGAAGAAATAAAAGTGTTATTATTCCCAGGTGACAGGATCATCTATGCAGAAAATCCAAATTCCTGGAACTAGTAAGCAAGTATAGCAAGGTCACAGGACAAAATGTTGATATACTAAAACCAATTGCTTCACTGTGTTTCACCAATAAATAATTAGAAGTGGAAATAAAAGAAAAACACTTTTATAAAACAACCAAAACATTTAATACTTCAGTACAAATCTAACAAAATATGAAGATCTTGTATGTACAAATCTACAAAGCTCTGATGGAAAAAAAATCAAAGAATATCTGAATAAATGGAGAGATATTTTGTGTTCATGGCCTGGAAGACTTAATATTATTATAAGGATGTCAATTTTTCCTAACTTTATCTAGAGATCTAGTGCAATCCCAGTCAAAATCTCTGCACAGTATTTTGTAGATATTTTCATAAACAGATTTTAAAGTTTATATGGAAATGCAGAGGATCTAGAATAACCAATGAAATATTAATGATAAACAACAAAATTGGAGGACTCACACTACCTTGATTTCAAAACTTACTGTAAAGTTGCAGTAATCAATACCGTGTAGTATTAGTGAAAGAACAAATGACACATAGATCAATGGAACAGAATAGGAACCCACCCAAATACAGTCAACTAATGTTTGACAAAGGAGCAAAGGCAATTCAATGAAGAAAGGACAGTCTTTCAACAAATGGGGCTGGAATTACTGAATGTCCATATGCAAAAAAAAAAAATTGAAAAATAAAAAAAGCCTACACAAAGATCTTCCACCTTTCACAAAAATAAACTCAAAATGGATCACAGACCTAAATGAAATGTAAAATGCAATACTGTGTAACCTGTAGAAGGAAATGTAGGACAAAAATAGATGACCTTGGGATTGGTGATGAGTTTTTTGATACCTCAACAAAAGCAAGATCCAAGAAAAAAGTAAGTCAGACCTTACTACAATCAAAATTCTCTGCTGTGTAAAAGACACCACTAAAAGAATGGAGACATGGCCATGGCCTGGGAGAAAATATTTGCAAAAATATATCTGACAAAAGACTTTTATCCAGGATATACAAAGAACTCTTAAAACTCAACAGTAGGAACACAAACAACCCAATTAAAAAATGGGCAAAAGTCCTAAGCAGACACATTACCAAAGAAGATACACAGATGGCAGATAAACATATGAAAAGATGTTCATCACCATTTTTTGTTAGGGAATTGCAAATTAAAACAACAATGAGACACTACTAATACATATTAGAATGGCTAAAATACAAAAAAAAAACCAAAACCACAAATGGACAATACCAATTGCTGGGTAGGGTGTAGAGCAATAGTAACTCTCATTCATTACCCAGGGAAATGTAAAATTGTACAATCACTTTGGAGGACAGTTTGACAATTTCTTATAAAGTTAAACATAGTCCTACCATAAGATCCAGCAGTCATTCTCCAAAATATTTGCCCAACTGATTTGAAAACTTATGCCTGCACTAAAACCCGCACTTGAATGTTTATCGCAGCTTTAGTCATAATCGCCAAAAACCGGAAACAACCAAAATGTGCTTCAATATATGAATAGATAAGCAAGCTGTGGTACATTTGTACAATTGAATATTATTCAGCAATAAAAATAAATGAGCTATCAAACCACGAAAAGACATGAATATATCTTAAACGCACACTGTTAAGAGAATGAAGCCAGTCTGAAAAGGCTATATGCTATATGATTCCAATTATATGAGATTCTGGAAAAAAACAAAACAATAAAAAGAAGCGAAAGACAATAAAAAAGACCAGTGATTAGTGGTTCTAGGGATTTGGTGAAAGGGGAAAGAAGTTTGAGTAGATAAAGCAAGGAGAATTTCTAGAGTCATGAAACTATTCGGTATGATACTGTAATGGCTAATGCATGACCTGTTTGTCAAAACCTACACAACTTTACAGCACTTAATGTATGCAAATTAGATAAGCATCATTTAGGAGGTCAGGAGAATCCCAGGATGGAATGCACAATGTGACCAAAAAATACCTGATTGTATTACGAATGTCTGAAACAGCCTCACTGTACAGGAGGAGGGAAAATTGCTGAACTAAGTAACTGTGGAAATGAGTGGAAAATGACTAAAGGCAAAGAAAACTACTCATAAGAAT
>RJWJ010032860.1:0-18254 GCA_004363605.1 Indri indri
GTCTCCTTGGCACTTCTCGCCCTGAACGCTCTTGGAAGCCCTGGTTCCACCGGGGGAACTTCTTGGAAACAAAGGTAGGACTTAAAGCGTAAAGACAAGTGTCCCAGGTTTCACATATTGGATTTGGGTCCTGGAAAGTTTACTTATTTTCTGTCCATTATAGTTTCCCAGTTCCTTTTTCCTTGAAATGGGACAACAAAACACTTGCCAGGTGATTGTGAGTCTCCAGCCAATGTTAAGTTGTGCTAAGTATGACTTTTACTTTCCAATGGCCTTCTGGATGTCTCCAGCTGAAAGTCCCATCAGTAATTCAAATGTCCTTTATCCAAAAAGGAATAAGCCATCCCCTTCCCAAAGCTGTGTTTCCCACATGCAGAAAGTGCAACCCAGCTTCCTGGCCACGCGAGCTTCCCAACAGTCCACACATCCAGTCTGTTACCAAACCCAACCTTCCACACCTTCTCTTTCACGCTGGTCTTCTCCCTTCTATTCCCCAAGTCCCTGTTTCTAGTTTTGGCCAACATCACTTCCAGCCCCTTCCAACTTTCTGTCATCTTCTTCATACTGCCACCAAGTGGAATCTCAGCTTTCACCACATTATTTCGTAATTTAAAAATTAACAGATATCATCCAAACACCACAGCACATAATCTTTTATGACCTGGACTCGAAGGAGCAGACACTGAAGGAAACGTCACATTCTCCCACTTTCCGCTCCTGGTTCCTCACCCACGCTTCTCCTCCACGGCTCACTCATGTCGCCACTACCTGTTCTTCAGCACTCATCTCCGGCGTCCTCTCCGCTATAAAATCCACAGAGTCCTCAAACAATTCTTTTTATTCCTTTTGGAATTTCAGAAGCACTTTATAGTCTATTTGTAGTTTTCTCATCTTTTTCGTCTATCAACCTCTACCTGTTATTCCAGACACACACACGTAAACGTTTCTCTTCTTGAATGGTAGATCATTGATTGATCCACTCATTCATTCACTCGACACACACTGTATGTCTATCCAATGCTAGGAATTGTGCCGGGTGCAAGAGATGCAAAGGTGTGCAAAGCAGACGAGGTCCCATCCCTCTGGGGGACCTCGGGTTAGTAAGCAATAACACCAGACAGGGCTATCGGAGCTGGAACTGGAAGGGCGTGGACCGGGGAGTGCTCCCCACAGACACCCCTTTTCTAGTCTAAGAACGTGACACATCCCTCACTGAACTGAGACCTGCGGGAGAGGAGAACAGAGATCATGGAGAGAGAACAGCATGCACGGAGGTCCAGAGTCGAGGATTCACTAAACAGGAAGTCCCGTGAAGGCCCTGGCTTCTCCCTGATTCCCTCTTTGTGACTAGAGCCTTGTTTGCACACTGCCTTAAATACCATAAATGCTCATAAATATTGGTTGCATGAAAAAAAAAGAATCAATCCATTAGTCTCTCATTTTCAGGCTAGATTAAACTCCAACCTGACCCTATCCCATGATATGATCTGTTATTATCAAGGTCCTCTAGGTCGGACGCAGTGGCTCACACCTGTAATCCTAGCACTCTCGGAGGCGGAGGCAGGAGAATCACAGGAGTTCGAGATCGGCCTGAGCAAGAGGGAGACCCCATCTCTACCAAAAATAGAAAAAATTAGCCAGGCGTGGTGGTGCATGCCTGTAGTCCCAGCTACTTGGGAGGCTGAGGCAGGAAGATTGCTTGAGCCCAGGAGTTTGAAGTTGCTGTGAGCTAGGCTGACACCATGGCACTCTGGCACTCTAGCCCGGGCAACAGTGGGAGACTGTCTCAAAACAAAAAAAAAAAGTGACCTACTGGGTGGCCAATGGAACACCATCTTTCAGCAAGCCATTAAGACCAGCCAGTAGAGATCCAAGCCCGCTCTTGCACGGTTCTTGTGAAGCGGAAAATTGGAAAATTCCACTACCGGCATCCACCCCTGCAACCTGGCCCCGGCAGCTGCCGCTCTCGTAAATCACCTGTAGCAATCACCGTACCAGGTGCTGAAGTAGCTTAGGACTCTGCCCCATTAAAGTTAACCACTTCGTAACCGTGCCCCACTTCCTCCCTAAGCAAAGTGTATAAAAGACTGCTACGTTCTTTGTTCGGGGCTCAGAATTTGGGGTGGAAAAATCCCCTCTGAGCCCGCCGGCATAATAAAACCCGTTTTGGTATACTTCCGTGTGCCTCTCGGTCTATTCCCGGTCAACTCTGCTGTAACACTTGCATGCCTGGGATACCTGCTGTGGGTGCTCAGTCTTGGCCCGTCGGCTGCAGGTGGGGCTCCCTCCTATGAGTAGCAGCTTCAGGAATCTGCAACGCTTTCCCCCAGTAACGGGAAAAGGTGCCTCCTCCCACAGCTTCCCTATCTGCGAAGGCTGGCGTGGCTCTTCTCCTAACAGACCTGGTCCCAAACATGCTCTCTAGGATGGAGCCCCCTGATCCAAAAACCAAACTGCAGGGGTCCCTCCCTCATCCTGGTCCCCATTCTCCAGCCCTTCCCTTGATCCCTAATGCTCGTGAGTGACAAGGAACAGGCACAGTGGGAATGTGGGTGCTAAGAGGGAAAAGCTTTAGGATATGACATTTCAGATAAATATATAAAAGGGCTGGGGGGATCATGAGAACCAAAACCAAAATTGCTAACATCGGGCTGCACGAACAAGGGGAGGCAAAAAATGAAGGCCAATTTCTGGACGATCACGGAGCAGGGAAGATGAGCATTCAGGACCTGGGTCATGAAAACACTTGCTCTCCTGCACTGCTCTGTTTCGGCTACGCAGCAAGATGAGCAAGTGTGGTGGGAGAAAGCATCTCTGAGGGGGAAAGCCTCCAAGTCAGGAGAGAGAAGGGGGAGGAGCAAAGAAATCTCAGAAACAGAATCAATGAATTCAAATGAATGAAAAACATCAGGAAAGCAGGCAGCGGTTCAACAAAGAATGGAGACAAGGCCTCCCTGTTTCACCTGGGCTAAAGCTGCAGAGAGAGTGAGACCTTTTAGCAAGCGCTGTCCCTTTCGCTTAAATAGCAAGACAGCACAGCCTCAAGGCTCAGGCAGGAAGAAACAGTGCCAAACACTGGCCCTGCCACTTGCTTGCCATGAGAATTGGGAAGGATTTCCAGCATCCCTGGAAACTGGAAGCAATTCTGGCTTCAGTGGCAAGCAAGCATGATTCTGCTTCTACCCTCCAACAAGGATGTGGCCTTGCTCCTGCTGGCTTTAGATTGAGAACCAGGCAAGGTGACAGTCTATACATGTTCCCTTAAGAAGAAGGAGGCAGGTGGTCAGCGTGAAGTCCTCATTAGTGGGAATATCATCCCGAGTCGGAAAAGGCCACAGCGAGACAAGCATTTTGTAGCTTTCTCAAGGACTCCGAGGGAGTGGAGAGCACCCGGAGGCCAGAAATAAAGCTGTGCCCAGAGCTGCTGCTTTTGTCTATTTCACCATCCTGCTTCCATGACACTCCGCACCTGTGGCTAAACAACTCGAGAATGAACATTCAGTCTGCACACGTGTTCTTGTCCTGCCGAAACACTGCAGTCCCTTTGGGCAGGTTTCTAACCTTTTGAAGCTGTAAGCCTCATTTCTTCACCTCTAAAATAAGAATTATAGTCCCTGTGCCTTGTGGAGATGAAATAAGACGCAGCATGGGAACCATTTGGCCCACATCCCGGAAGGTTCCCAAAATGCTCCTGCTTCTGGGGGACACTGCTGCAGCTGTTTTCTTACTGGTATAAGTGGAAACCCCAGTTGGCCCCGTAAAATGATAGATTCTCAGCAGTCTAACCAGTTTGGTAATGTAGACATTCAAAGAGAAGGGGAAGAATAATAAGAAAGCAACATTTTAACAAACACCCCTTACCCTTGTAACTGTGTTGTCCCGAGCACCATCTCGGGAGTGTGCGTCACTTCTCATTGGAAAGTTAGTAGATTTGCAGAGTTCGTGGAAAATTCTTCCTGCTCCTCCTTCTCTCCTCTTCAGAATGAACAAGTACAGGAAGTGTGCCGAGATGCCCGCACAGGGACAGTTCTTATATAACCATGTGATTCTCAAATTGGTTCTTGTCCCTTCCCATTGGAAAGGTTTTGACAGTCTTCCTACACATACAAAATGCCATCCCCAGAATTAGAATCCCATGCCATGAAGCCAGCTCCTGGCGTATAAATTACTTCCTTGCAGACATGAAACAAACATGTACGAGTCTGGACATCGTGACCACACCTCCTCTCCCAAGGTCACATCACACTGAATTTGGAATTACAAAGGGCACCTTGACAAATGGTGACCACTTGGAAAAAATGTCAAACAAAATAAAAAGTATTGCAACGGCACACTGTGTCAGCAAAAGGGATAAAAATAGAAGGCAGCTAACTTTACATGTAACTGTTCAATGGCCATCAAAAGCAGGACCAACAGGAAGCAGGCGACTATATCATGGGTCTCTGAACTAGCCAGTCCTTCACCCCCTTGCCTGCACCCCAGAATAGCCAGCACTGTTCTCAGGTCTTCTTTGATATGATCCCACAAGGGCAAAATCATATCACAAGTCTAGGCAACTATGGGAAATCGTAAGAGGAAAGTGCTAGATGTTCACCACCACCCATCATAGGTGCAGGGACCCCACAGCTGCTCAGCCCATGCTGGGCTCTGATGGTACACTGTCCTGGCACTGCCCAGCCTAGGTCCAAGGCACTCTCAAAGGTTATAATGGGTGGAGTCATCCGACTAAAAAGTGCTTTCTGTTGCACACAGTAAAATTGATTTAATATGCGTTATGGTTTTCAGCCCCGCTCACTTCTGAAAATCCTCACAAGAGCAAGCAGCTATGATACGCTGCACCCATAAGGACATGCTTAGCAATATGCCTGCATGCTAGTCCCCAAGCAGCAAAAATGCAGTGAAAAAAAAAAATCACCTTTTTCTTCGTTAAAGAAGCACTTCAAGGGGTATTAAAGTCCTTGCCTGCTAAGAACTCTTATGAAAATTCTCTAGAATTCATGGACTTTGGGATATGCTACCCTCAGGACTAGCTGTTTTTGAATTTCTACTCTCCGACCCAGCTGGTTATGGTCAAATGGAGAACAGTCTTAGTCATCCGGGGCAAAGGGGTTAACGTATTCCCTGGACTCATGTCAGCCATCAGATCCAAATGGCAGTATCTACAGTAAGAATTTATTAAAACCTGCTCGGTGCCAGGCAGGTTTCTAAGAAGCCGGCATCTGTTATTGCATTGATCTCCACAACAAGCCTAGGTAGGAGCTACATTCACTGCTATGTGCAACTTACTAATGGGGCATAGGAAGGTTAGGCAAACTGTCCAAGGTCACAAAGCTAATGAGCAACGGAGCTGGGATGCAAAACCAGGCAGTCTGGCCTCAGAGGCTGCGCTCATAAAAAGCTATGCTGTATTAGTTTCAAAACTGACTTGCTTATATGTCACAACGCCCTCAGGTTTCCTTGTCCTTGTCCCCTGTGCATCACTCTTGCCCCTGTTGGATGGTGCTCCTTTGCTTGAAAGTCACTTGGCAAAGAAAGGAGACCGAGAGAGTCTGCATGATACACTGAGAGGTGAATGATTGGCACTTTAATAAGTTGCCTCCTTCTGTCGCAGCCATATTCTAAAGGGGACAAAGTTCCTGTGGATTTTAACCTAAAAACAGAAGGAGGAAGGTTTTGGTTGGGGAAGGGTTCTCCTGAAACTTTTAAAATCACCCCACATAGGAGGCTAAGTACTCCACCTTCTCAGGCACATGAGAAATGTCCTTTGTATTCATTACAAGCACCACCAGCCTGCGGGGTTCCTAACACACATGCCTTTGTCAGGCACGCCCTCTAGTGACCAGAAAACAGATTCAACTCTAACAGGAGATCACTGTCCCTCCTCGAGCACAGCAAAGGGTGCTCAATAGGAATGGAGTTCGGAAAACCGGGAGTGGAAGAAACCTGTCTCCTCACCTGGTCCTGAATAACCATCCCTGAGAAATTCTGTCTGGAGCTAAAATTAATGGCAGCAAAAAATACCAGATGAGAACAAAGCTCAAGTATTGTCATGGTGATAAATCACAGTTCATTTGTTTTTAAAAGTTTTCCTTTGAAATATTTCCTTTAAAAATATCGAACCGTTTTAAAATCCCAATTATTCATGTGTCCCCTCTTCAGTTGGCGTCCACAGCGGGATGTGGGTGCTTCTGAAACGGGATTGTTCCCCGGCTCTCACGACTCCTCCATGCGCCTCCCGCTGCTACGGCAAGAAGGGAATAACGTATCACATGTGTAAGTCACCAGATGGAAATGGCAGTGACAGCACATGCCCTGCAGCAAGAGTAAAGAAGGGGGCGGGCTCTCGACCTCTGACAATGACAGAGCACGCGGCGGGGCTGCCCCTACAGGCCCCCCGGCCCCAGCGCGGGACCTTTCCCAATGCAGCCGGGCAGCAAAGGTGGGCGAGGGAAAAAAAGCTCTGCAAGTATTGTAAGTGGGCTTCTTGATCTCTCTGTGCCTCACTTTGAAGAGGAAGACACTAAACTGAAGTGGAGATGGCCCCCTGAGAGTTCACGTGTCAGTGTGAAGAGCCCACTGGGCAGGAGGCCTGTCCCGTGATTTACTGCGGTTGGTTCAATGACAGAAAATAAAGCCTCACGTCTGATCTTCCTGGGTTCTGCAAGACAACTTTCCAAGGCTAACGTTTTCTGTTCTCTGTGCGCAGCTACAACTTTAAGATAGCTACAATGTAAACCAAACAGGAAGACAGCGCATGCCATGCTTGGGGTCATTTGACCAAAAACATCCCAGAAAGGCAGCACGGTGCCAACCCTGAACACATACAGCAGGACGCTGGTGTTCTCTGCCCCTGTGACGAATGAGTCCTCTGAAAAGGATGCTCACCTGCCCACCAATAGAGTAAGCCACAAAACTGCCTGAAAGTTTTTGCTTCAAGTATTGACAGCCGCATAGACTGCCCTACCTTGGCTTCTTTTCCCTTTCAAAATTCCCTTGATATTTGTTGGAGCAAGGAAGGGAAAATTTAGAGATAAAAAGAAAAAAACTGTTCAAGGGACTTTCATGCTCCCGACTATTAAAACAGAAGTCTCAATGGCACCTTTCGACATATAGCTCCAGAAATGGCTACTTAAAAGCAAAAGTTGAAAAATGATTCTAGAAGATTCTACTTATCTGAGAAACACATCAAGAGTCAGATCAAACTTCCCCAGACAGCTCTGTACAACTTCCCACCGATGCTGGTTCACTTTGATTCTGCTTACTACTCTACCCTCTCTGTGTTATTACTGGCGTGTGTTTTAATTATGTACACTTTTAATCACCAAATACATTATTATTGTTGCTGTTTTTACAGTCAATGTTAATTCAGATTTTCCATTTCCAGTGGATTCTTTCCTGCATTTCCATCTTAAAGCAGAAATGAAACACTGGATGTATAGGTTGCCATGCCCCCCTTAAAAGACGTTTAGGATGGCATAAGGAAAAATATTGGTAATAGGGTCAGAAGGCAAGACACTGGATAAAAACCCATCTGCCATGAACAGCAGGCAAATCCCATTTAACGAGGCGGCAGTTGGGCATCTTAGACTGCCGCTAGTCCCTGAGGGGCCCTGTCTTAGTTCTACAACTTCAAACCCTGCAGGCTCATCAGGAGGCTGCGATGTAATGGGGTGTCCGGGCAGCTGTCAGCCAGTGTTCAGGGGGCTGGTTGGGAGACCATTGCTGTGGTTTTGCACCACCTGGTGGCTTCACTGAGGAATCTCCTGGCTAACTCAGGCCAGCATTGCCCCAATAAAGCAAGACTGTAACTGGAAGTTATTACGGCTGTGTGTTCTGCAGCATTTAAGATGGGGAAAGAGGTTGTCTGATCACAGCAAAGCGTCAAGGAGGCAGAGAATGTAAAATCTGGTTCCCAAGGAATAGGCACATACTTGTGAGTTCACCCAGCCTGAACCGGGCCTGGGTCTTAGTCCCTAGTAATCCCTTCAGCAGTGTCCCCCAAGGGTCCTTTATGTGGATGGGACTGGCTGAGGCTGGCTGACTGGTTAGAGCTTTCCTGTGGAGCACCCAGGGACCTCCTGCACTCTATGTAACTGAAACTTACAGAATTTCAGTAAATGTTTTAAAAAAAGCATTTATTGTCCTTTTGCTTTTATGACCTATTGATTATGGGTTATATCTGTAACTTATTTGAAAGCAAAGTGCTTGGTCTGGAATACTATTCCAATTATTAAATCATTCATATAGGGAAAAGCGATTCAATTTACGAAAACCTGCTTTATCCTGTGGTTTCCAGAGATGCCTTGTTGCAAAAAGGGGGTGAGCACCAAAAAAAGGAGGTAAAAGTCAAAATATAATGTCTTTGATTCCCACAAATGTATTCTAGATTCTTACTAATACTGTCCTTATTGCTCTAAAGGACTGAATCACATTCTCAGTGACAAATGCTTGTGATACAGTCCTGCTGGGAACAGCACTGAAATATAAGACAAGTCCACTCTAGACTGGGTTCTCCTTTATCCGGAATGATTTTAGTGAATGTTCAGGGACATGGTATTTTGCAACAACAGCAGTTTCAAGGTAGTCAGAAATCAGTGTGGGCAACTTGAATCCAGAACACAAGCTTAATCACAATATTAGACTCTCACAATAATTTCTGAATCCTAGTAGCATTTGGACTGAGATGCTTCCTTCTGTGGTATGAGGATGGGGACAGAGATGGAGGAAGAAATGTATAAATATGCAGTTCACTTCATTCCCTGCCATCTGTATTTGGGGAAAAATACATTAAAATGACACCAAGCACTGCATATGTAATTATGTATAATTATACTTGTGCAACTATAATTATCTTCTATCACCCAAGAAGGTAGCAAATCCTCTCAAAAATTTGAACATGAGTCTTAATTCTAAAATAATATTGTTCCCATTACCCATTGCTTTTCCAACTTCACATATTAGCCATTTTTTTTCTTTTAGGACAATTTTAACATGTTAAGGGAAATGTTTATAAAACACATTATATTGTTCAGAAACAGGTTCTTTTAAAAAAATGAGTTTATTTTCTCCCAAGTCAAGCTAAAGGAAAGGAAAACAAGGCAACTAGGAAAAAAAAAAAAAAAACCTTGTCTTATTTTAATATCTGCCTTGATTCAGAAGGGATCAGAAAGATGAACTACAGTCATCTCCTTTTTGACGCTCCTCCAATAGACCATAAATGGTAAAATTCATAAATAGAGAAGGTATACAGTTTAAATCAAGACAGAGACAAGGGGCTCTGGCTAGGAACACAATGCTTCACAAAGTACAAAAGCCACTTTGCACAGTTTTTGGTCATTACAATCAATAAAGTTTACAGCTTTTCCCCTGTTCTCCAAATAAAATCATTCTAAAAATGAGACTCTGCCTTCCATCACTTTGAGGGACACATGCACCCTTCCTTAGGAGTTACAATAATAGTATTATCCCAGACCACCCTGACCCCCTCCTCCCACCAGGGGACCTACAAAGCCTGGTCAATTTTGGAGCTAGAGAATCAGTAACTGAGAGATCTTAGAAGATTAAGCAGCTTTGTTTGAAAAACAGGTGCTTTTCTGTGTTACGACTAACCATACAAGCCATTTAGCTACTTTAGACTGAGATTTTAGAATTATTTTATCAGAAAAATATGCTCCATGGGGATGCTATGCTAAGAAAGAATGTGAGGCCCATCTGCCTTCTCCAAGGTGTTATGATTTATTATCCTTTAACAAACTGTTCATCTCGCCTTGTTGGAGCAACGGCCCCTTCTACTTTGGAAGACTTAAAAAGCTGCCTGTAATTTCCATGGTGCGTGATTTCCAAAAGGGAGGAAGGGAAGTGCCATTGGCTGAGTGCACCCTCAGCTCCAGGGGCTGTGCCAGTAGTAGCTGGCAGATGGTCTTGCAGGGCCCTCTAATGTCCTCGAAACAGAAAAGTTGCTGCCTAATTTCACAGCTAAGGAAACTGATGCCCAAACAAGTTAAATGACTAACACACTGTCTCACGCATGGGAAAGCTGAAATTAAATCTAGGCCCAATGGACTCAAAAAACTTGTCATTTAATGCTTCCTGGACATTGCCTACTTGGGAGAGACCAAATGAGAAACAGCAATCTTCATCTTATGAATTGAACTTTTCTTCAAAGAGATCCAAAAGATTATCCATACCTCACATTGTTCCTTGAAGTTCAGTGAGGAGTTTAACAGGCAAGATTACTCCTCTTTGGAAAGTACAGAGAGAATTCTGCACAGGACTGCTGACAGCATCTAGAACTTTTGCCGCCAGACACTGATTACGTCATCAGCCAGCTTTCTGTGTTCCTGCAAGGCGGTCTCTAGGTGGCGCAAAGAGCACATGGTTCTGTTTACTGAGGCTTGTCTATTTCTGGCTGGCTGGGTATTCAAAAGTGAAAATATCTGCTTGTCAAAGTTGTTGGCTCATTTCCAGCATTAGAAATCATTACTAAACAGCCTTTCCAACTTCTCAACTCTCTGATGCAAGGCCGTGGCCTGGGAGAAGGGAGGAGAAGGACTGAAATTGAAAACTAAAAAAGAACCGTGGAAAAGTAAAGGAAACCAACACTCTTGATTATTCTCTGTTCCGGGTCTTTGCTTTTTCTAAAATGACTTTTCAAGTCCTTGGGCAATGCTAAAGGTCTTAAAATCACATCAAATTAACTTTCATTTCTAAAAACCTGCATCGTTCTTCATGAAGCACTCGTGAAGCGGAATATTCACCAGACGCAGAAAACTAGGCTGGAGATACACCCTAAGACCCAATTGTGCAAGGAATTAACAATAATGTCAGGACAGACAGAGCTGCATTAGAAAAATTACTTAGATTTTGGCTCGTATAATACCCTGGTGATCTCACGTAAGAACAGAGCCTCGAAATAAAAAGGGAGATGCTTCCTACCACCCACCCCCATTCTATACACCCCTCATAAAGACTCAGAGCCTGTAGTAATCCCAGGCCCAGCAAGTGCTCATCCCCCTAGCTCTCACTCTCCTCCGTCCCTCCATGCTGGGCACTCTGGAATCCAGCTGTCCCCAAGGAAAACCACTACTACCCAGGGCAGAGACACAGGGCATGTAAAGAGCTCAGGTTTGGTATTTTCTGCATAGCTTGGAAGAATCCTGGCAGTGGCAGGAGGCGGAAGATGACATTGCAGTTAACAGGGGTACCCTAGAACTCGTCTCTCCCCCAGGAGAGAGTATCAGAATCAACTGGGAGTATTTTCAAATTGCACATGCCTTGATCTCTTCCTTCCTTTGATATAACTTGAGGGTGATTTTGCAAAGCTTCCCAAGTGATTCGGATATACTTTGCTCACCACGCCAAAGTAAAACTTGTCAGGAACTGGGGGTGAGGTAGAAAGTGAGTCCCATCTACCTTCCCTGGACTACATCTCAGGCAAAGGGGCTCTGCCAACAGGGCCACTGCCACCCGTGAGCCTTGACACCCAAGCACATGAAACTCACCCGCTCCACTAGTCATGACAATTTTTGCTCAAATTTTAAAAAATCGATTCAACTAAAAGATCAAATGGAATGTGAAGATCAAAATATCAGAGATGATCATATAAAAATGATGTTAGAATACCTTTGTAAAGCAAGTTGCAACCCGAATATATACACAATGTTCAATAGGTATTCTTATTAAAAATGTCATATTAAGACTAACACTATAAAAACAATAACGTATCAGATTGTTAGTTTTATTTTTTTAGTTTAAAAAACACTATTGGAGAAGGTTTAAAAAATGGACCATCTAATTCACTGCTAGTTAAAGTGGAAATTATTCAGTGTTTGTGGAAAGCAATCTGGCAATATTAAAAGCCTTGAAAATATATACCACAAAAATTATATAATACTTTCACAAACTTAGCCTAATAATGTGATCATGGATGTGCATAAATACTGGGCTGCAAAGATGTTAATTTTATACTTACTGGTAATTTCAAAACATTGAATCATTTTATAAAAGGGCTTAGTTAAATAAACTGTATTATGTCCAAACAATGAAAAACTCCTCAGTAATGAAACACAATACATGTTAACTGATATGAAAATATTTTCAAAGAAAATTCCCATGGAGGCCAAAGTGTCCCAAATAACATGTAAAGTGCAGCATCATTTTTGTCAAAATATGCATAAATATTAACATTAGTGTGTATATATACACAGATACACACACAGTATATAGATATTACTGTGTGTGTCTGTGTGTATATGTACATACACATATACAATGTATATATTTTTTTCAAGGAAAGAGTATTTGAAATTATAAAATAATGCCCAGTGATTTCTAACCAACCTAGCCAAAATCTCATTCATGTTGTTTATGGTGGAGGTTAAAACCGAAATTCAATTTTACACCTGCGGAATTCAATATTAGCTAAAGGTCACTCAGAAACCTGATGGTGATAAAGGTGAGAATAGAATGCAAGTAGAAACAAAAACAACAGGTTATATTCAGGACAAGCTGCGTTCTGATTTGCAAATTGAAAAAAAAAAAAACCTCTAGGAGACAACTTACTAGATTTCATAGCAAGATAAAGCTTTTAGGAAAAGAGAAATTTCATAAATCTCATTGTGATTAAACTTCAGGAAACTTTTGATTTGACTTTGATATGAAGTCTATGTAAGTAATCCAATCATTAACCCAATAATAATATCCAACCCACAGTTGCCATCATCGCTTTTAATTCAAACAGAACTTTAAGCATCTTGTGAAGTAGATTTAATGAAGTCTAGATGCATTCCGGGCTAACTACTCTTGGTTACACTTAATCAGAACTGAATAAACAAATTCAGTATTAGTCACACTTGTGCAAGTTATTCCATTTCACTGCGGCCAGAAGAGATTTTCATGTGATCCTGTTTAAACCAGCTGAACATCTGGAAATGTGGAAACTATTTTGTAAAGCGCAAGAGGACCACACGCTCGGAGGAGACATCATTTATGCGGCTGAGGTCAGACTGGGGAGGTTGGAAGGGGGGTGGCTTACTTACAATGAAGCCAAGTTTCTTGTAATCCCGAGTGTACATGGACTTGCGCTTCTCCATGCTGCCGCTGCTGTTATTAGGTTCCGACTCTGCATCAAAAGCAATTCTTCGAAGTTCAAATATGATGTCCCTCTGAGCCTGAAGAAGTTAGGGAGAAAAAAAGGTGGGGGCGGGGGGAGGAAAAGTTTGCTTTCATTGTGTGAAGTTACATATACTCCCTCCTTCCCCAAGGTCTAAATGAATCACTGTATTCGGGCAAAAGAAAAATAGATAAAAGAGGACCAATGTTCTAAATTAGGGCTTTGCAGACTGCTCTTCTTTCTGCCACTCTCCCTGCTGGTCAGCCCCGGCTATAATCCGCTTAGCCCAGCGCAGTCCTAAATGAGAGGCCCAAATACGATGGAAGGGTCATCACTAGTGAAGGCTAAGCTAGAGAAACTGGGGGTAACCGACTGATAGAAACAAAGTGAGAGACACACAAAGTTGGTGAACAGTGTTCAACTTACAATGGGTCCCTAAGTCCACTAAAAAGTAACCTCATGGACACAAACACAGGATAAAAATAAGAGGAAGGGCCAAAAGGTGGAAACAAACCAAGTATCCATCTCTGTGTGGGTGAGTGAACAAACAACGTGAGGTACAGACATACAATGGCATATTACTCAGCCTTAAAAAGGAAGGAAATCCCGATGGATGCTATGACATGGGTGAACCTCAAAGACACTGTGCTGAGCGAAACAAGCCAGACACAAAAAGATAAATATTATTTGATTCCACCTCTGTAAGATACCTAGAGTCGTGGACTTCACAGAAAGCAGAATGGTGGTGACCAGGGGCTGGGGGGAGGGGCAAGTGGGGAGTTTAATGGGTGCAGAATTTCAGTTCTGCAAGACAAAAAGAGCTCTGGACATGGATGACGGTGACATTTTCACAACAATGTGGATGTACTTAATGCCACCACTGAACTGTACACTTAAAAATGGTTAAAATAGTAAATGTTATGTATATTTTACCATAATAAAGAAAACATAATAAATAGAAGGAAGGGATTAAAAAACAAGCAGGGTCTTTCCCTGTTAAGAAGCATTGCTCTCCGTCACTAGAAGTGGTAAGATGACAGTCTCGTTTCTCCGGGATGACTATGCTCGGCCTCGCCAAAAACACGGGGCACATGCGCTGGCCTCTCGAAGCCTCTTCATCAGTCTTAATCGCGTGGCCTCGCGCCATGAGTGAAGTTCTGCGGCAGCTACACACTGCACAGACGCAGTTCACATCTGCAACAGATCAGGCCCTCACGTGCCAATAATGAGTGTTTTCCTTTCCAAAGCTGCAGCCCTGTTTAGGTTGAAAATGTGCTACGGCAGGGCTCCCAGCTGTTTCCTCTCCCTCTGCCCTCACACAGCAAAGTTCTCCAAAAGCCTTTCGCATGGGGACATAACCTTTCATACACAACAACCAGAGACCTAGCGGAGAGTTACAGCAGATAGCCAACTGACAAAAATGACAGACCAGAAATGGGGTTTAACCTGCGGCCCCACTCTTGGCAATGATCACTGGAAATTGGAAATTACTTCCTCAACCGGCAGAGTCAATGCCACACAGAGCTACCAAGCGGCCCTAATGGAGAATGACTGCAAAGCCATTACCGCTGAAGGTATTGGGACCAAGCCAAGGTCCGTGGCCATATGATGAAAAGCTTTTTTTATTCAATAAAGGAAGAATGTGCATGTGTTTGGGGCCTATTGGAAGAATCCATTTATTTTATTTTCTGATTCCAGATTCACCTGAATGGTAAAGTCACACACCCAAGTTCTGAGATGATAATAAAGCAATAATATCTGAAAACTCCTGGTTTCAGGGTAGCTCAAGAAAAGACTTTCAATGATACTTTCCCTCATGTGCTTTGACCACTGTGCGGTGAGTGCTCACCTGGTCCTGGGGGTCCATCTTGGTCATCATCCTGTCTTCCAGCAGGTTAAAGGTGAGCACTTGCAGCACATACAGCTGGTGCGCCATCTCGTTGTTGATAGCCCTCTGGGCTCGGATGACATGCTAGGAAGATGGTTCACAAGTGAAATTTTAAAAAGAAAGAAAAAAAATAAAAGGAAACAATAACAGTTACCCCTGAAGTAGAACCTCAGCAGTCTTCATTTGGAAGCACAGGGAATGGAGACCGGTAGACCCACTCTTCTGAAGAAAGGTGAGGGCACAGGTGATCTTGGAGCTTCCCTTTACATTCCGGGGCCCAGTAAGCTTCCCGATCTTTAGTCCAGAACCCAGGAAAAGACCTCCAGTGTGCAGGAGGGAGTGGCAGGGGGAAAGCACTACAAAGGGACTGGTGACTGCAGCCAAATAAATCAAGAGAAGGTGTGGCTGACATGAGGGTGTCTGCAAGATGGCTGTGGATTTCTACAACGGAAGCATTCCTTGCATGCAGTGGAGGAACCAATGGTTCATACCTTGGTGAAAGGTAAGCAATCTTGCCATCATCTTACCCTAGGACTGTCTCTGATAGGCAAGCCCACTTCTAAATGCGGAAAAGTTCTAGAAGCAACACACAAAAATAAAATCCCCAACAAATTTGTAGTTAATGCACTGTGGGAGCTACACAAGGACCTCCACCATCACAACGCAGCGAGCAAATGCTTGTGCATTATTTGACTCACCTATTAACAAATGAGTGAAAATGAAAATGACTCTTCCCCATAGAAACAGAACTGAAAACATTATATAAAAGGAGATGCAGGAAGACTGGATACATGGGCCTTTGCCCTCCACCCAGAGCTGGGCTTTGAACAGAAATGGACAGCTGCCACCAATTCAACACTCGGGCCAAACACACAGCCTCTTCTGCGGAGATGCTGGTTGCACTTTTAAATGCCAAACGATCAGTCAATGTGTTAAAACAAACCTTCAAATCAGTTATTTCGAATGTGCTAGACTGAGCCATGTCTTGCTATCTGAAAGACCATTTCTCTTGGCACTCTGTTGTTGCTCCTGGGTAGATGGCTACAAACTGACTTTTAAGTGATGGTTCAGTGAATGTCAGAGCTGCCCAGTATGGAAAAAAATGACCTTACAGCCAGGACTGGAGGAAGTCTAGGTCCCTAGGGTGCCACCTGGGTGCCTCCCAATCTGGCACGCCCCCAGACCTGGCTGTGAGCACCATGCTGAAGCAACCAGTTAAAGCGGGGGCGGGGCAGGAGAAGCCTGAGGAATAGAAGGAAGGAGGCGGGGAAGGGTAAGAGGATACAAAGTCGCTGGACCACAATTATGGGAGGGGAGAAGCTAAACAATGGTAAAGAAGGGGAATCAAACCCCATAGTCTTCAGTCTTCAGAACAGAATGTTAGCTAGCAGCACACCCTTAGTACCCAAAGTGTACGGCTATTTTATTAGCAACCTGAAAGTACCGCACCGCAAGTTCCTGATGGAACCAATCCTCAACTTCCAGCCACCAACATCTCATAAAAGAAGTCCCACTGAAGCAAACTGTTCTTTGAGACAATGTGGCCGCAGTCATTAATGCCACTTATTTCTCTGGGCATTCTAACCTGCACTGCCACACCACGGTAATATCAAGACATTGAACTACACTTTAATATTGCAGCTTTTACTTTTATTGAGAGCCAATAAGAAAAATGCCCATATCATGAATCCTTCTGCACCTCTTACAAAACCATTACTGGACCTGGAATCTATTAGAATGCTCTACCAGGACCCATTTCAGATTTCAATTCCAGGGGGAAAAGGTTTGCCATCCCAAAGAACTGGGGAACCTCGTTTCATCAAACAATAAAAATTACACTCATGTTTCTCATCATTCTTGACAGCCAGGAAATTTTAAATCAAACCTGATCACAAACTGCAGCCATTACCATTGGCCTTGGTTTCTTCTAGAACATTGATGTCCTTTGCCCTCAGAAGGTTTTTAGTTTTTGATGGCTTTCTTGCACTGGCGTGCGGGGGTGGGTTATTAACCATGTGTTTCTGATGTTTTGACTTGTGGGACTTTGTTGACTCTGGAGAGAATGACTGTCCCAGCCCTAGCCAATTCCTAGTGATAATAAATGTCTCCTTTCATATGCAAACTATCCAGTCCTGAGCCCCAGCACTCACTCCCCACTATTGCCCCGTGCTAACCAGCCAGGGATAGGTACCAGACAACTGGAGACAGCCCAGAAACCCCAGAGCCCACTGAAATTATTCATATTAGCCAATCCTAGGCTTGCTTAGCCAGCTTCCTGGGCCTCACCCATCCCTTCCCTCAAAAACTACAATAAAGGCTCTTGCCCAGTTTCCTCCGGCTGCCTCTGTCCCCTGAGCGCCCAGCCCTGGCATGACACGGCCCCTCCTTTTCTCCTTTTGGGAACTGTAAGCAACAAGCTTTTCTCTTCAATGGCAGCCATCTCCTGATCTGTTGGCCTCCCCATACCTGGATAATAATAAAACCTACGTTTTAAAACTGTGTTTTAAACTGTGTTTTAAACTGTGTGTTTAATTGTAAGCTTCCTAAACTCCTCTTTGGAATCACCACAAACAGAAATTCATTTTCTTTCTTTCTTTCTTTTTTTTTGTAAGCAGGGGAGTCAATCAAATTTGCTTCTTTCAAGTCAGGGGTAAGTCAAGTAGTGAGTAAAGCCTCAGAAAATCTTGCTATTTGGTTTATTTCTAAATATTCTAAACATTTAGGGCTTCTCTTCCACTGAGGTTTAAGGTTATTTTCGCACTGCAGTGAATGATGGTTCCCACCTGCACCTTTCCTTCCTCCCTCTGGCAAGGGAGCCCCAGAAAATGATGCTCAAAATGTCAGGACTTCCCTGGGCACCTGATGTTTCCAGCTAGCATTCTCATTAAGACAGTAAAAGCTCGTTTGTACGGACTCTAAGCCCTGATTGCTTTCACCTGCTCCCCTGGGAGAGGTTTCCAACCTCTCCTGGCAAAACGGGTTCCCCTTGCCTTTCTCTCCCAGAAGTTCTGGAGACTCTGCCCTCCAGTCATGAGGCACTTCCTGCAGGAAAGCCTTATTTATTCCAATTCCAAAAGCACACTTTTTACTTCTTTATAGTTCCTACTGCTTCGCCCCAGAAGCAAGTCACAGAGTGAACCACAGACTGAAGCCAAAGAAGAGACAAATAAATGTGCAAGGCGCCCCCTTCCCCACCAGCACGCAGGTACTCACTGTTAAAATGATGGAACGCAGTTGCTTCTGAGCCAAAATATT
>RJWJ010032861.1:0-18263 GCA_004363605.1 Indri indri
TGGTTACCTGCTCCGCTTGCTTCCTCCCTGTCGGAGCCACCACCGTTCCCTGCCAGGATTCCGATGGCTCCCCTGACTGGTCTCTCTGCTTCCGCCCTCGCCTCCCTGTAATCTGTGGTCAGCGGGGCAGCCGGAGGGAGCCTGCCCTAACGTGGGCCGAGCCACGTCTCTCCTCTGCTCAAACCCTTCCGACGACCCCGCTGCTCGCTCAGTGAAGGCAGACGCTTCCTTTGGCCTCTAAGGCTGACCCGGTTCTGCCTTTTGCCTTTCTGACTTTGTCACCTGCTTCCCTGTCCACCCACCCCTCCCTGGGCCGCACTGGCCTCACACAGGTTCCCGAATGCGTCACTTATGGTCCCGTCTCTGGCTCTGCACTCGCTGCTTCCTCTCCTGGGACTTGGATTCCCCAGATATTCCCACTGCTCATTCCCTGGCTTCCATCGGGTCATTTGTCTGTCATTTCGCACTAGAGAGGCTTCCTGACCCCACATCAGATGGTGACCTTGCCCTGCTCCATGGTGCCAGTCATCATTGATGTTAACCTTGATCACCTGGCTGAGGTAGTGTTTGACAGCTTTCCCTTGTTATGGGTTGAATTAAATCCCCCAGCCTAAAATTCATGTGCTGAAATCTCAACACCCAGGACCTCAGAAAGTGACTTTATCTGGAGACAGGGTCTTGACAGAGGTAATCGAGTGAACACGAGGTTGTTAGGGTGGGCACTAACCCAATACGGCCGGTGTCCTGATCAGAAAAGGGCAATCTGGAGACACCCGTGCACACAGGGACAGTGCCACGTGAACATGAAGACGGCCATCTGTCAGCTGAGGAGAGAGGCCTGGAACAGATCCTCCCCTCACAGCCCTCAGAAGGAACCAGCCCTGCCAACACCTGGATTTTTGACTTCCAGCCTCCAGAACTGTGAGAACAAATTTCTGTTGTTTAAGCGACTCAGTTTGCGGTACGTGGTCGGGGCAGCCTTGGGACACCGATCCGCTGCTGCGGGGTCACTCTCCCCGCGTTTTCCATGTTCTCCTCATCAGGAGGAAGTCGTTATGTGCAGCCCACACTTAAGCTCTTCCTCCCCGAGGGGAGAGTATCTACATAAATTATTTGGAAATCTTCTCCAGGGACAATATATGTTTTAGTCATTTATTTATTGTCTGTTTTTCCCAACTAGACTCTAACTCCTGAGAGCGTGGAGTTTTGACCCTTTGTTTCACTGCCCTATCTTAGCACAGAGCAGGGCACACAGTAGGCACTACAATATTTGAAGGAACAAAATCAGTGACCCAGCAACGACAATAATTGGAAATGGAATAAATTAGTTGAAAAACACATATTGTTAGAATGGATGAAAAGGCAAAACTTTGTACTAAAGATACTCCCAAAATATGAACTTACAGGAAGTTTGAAAAGCAAATGAATAGAAAAGGACATACCAAAAGAAATGCCAGCCTAGAGGAAGCTGGCGTGGCTTTCATAAAAGTGGATAAAATAGACTTTAAAGCACAAACATTCTGAGGAAACAAGGGAGGTACCACATAGTGTCAAAAGTTTCCATGCATTGGGAAACTGCAACCATTATGAACGCGTAGGATCTAATAACCTAAGTTTAGAATATATAAAGCTGGTGTCCTGGGTTTTCTTTTTGCCTCGTATTTCCCAGACTGGGTACTGGAGAAGCAGCAACATGGAAACATCAATAGGCACAGACAAAAAAAAAAACCTCTAAGAAAAGTTGGTTTTTTTCTAGCCAAAGGACCAGGAAAGGGGTATCTGAACAAGACAGAAACTTTGAGATGATAACTGATCTACTCCAGCCAAATACCACACACACACATGCACACACACACACAACCTGTGAGTGCAGCCCCACCATTGCAGCAAAGGCTGAGCGGGGAACCTTGACTTCCACCTTTCCTGGACTATGATGAGGCGCCTCACTTCCTCAGCTGTGCTGGCGTCAGAGAAGCCTGAGGAGCTGGGACTTTCATTGTCACTGGGTGATAACGAGGTGCTTCCTTAAATCCATGATCCTAGTGGAGACCGTCTGGTGGGGCCCGGTCTCCCACCACTACCCTGCAGTAATAGGGGCTCACCAAGGTGGTATCAGGGAGTCCTAGAAGGGAGTCAGGGCTTTCATGACCAGCCAGTGGTAACGAGGCCATCCCCCACTCCCATGGTAACAGTGGAGGCCATATGCGGAGCAGTAACAAGGCACCCCTGTCCCTCCCAGCCTAGAGGGGAGACTGAGCTCTCACTTTCACCCAGCAGTAATCAGGAAGCCCTCCCTATTAGGTGTCAACAGAAGCTGAATGGAGAACCTGGACTTTCTTTCCCACCTGACAGCAACGAGGTGGCACCTTTCTTTCCCCACTAGAGCAGTGTCAGAGGAGGCCTGATGTCACATAAGATTTGAATAAGAACCAGAGTTTCATAGCATAACACCCAAATGTCCAGGTTTCAATAGAAAATCATTTTTTACACCAAGAACTAGGAAAATCTCAACTCAAATGAGAAATGACAATCAACAGAGACCAACACTGAGACAACAGAGATGTTAGGATGTTAGAATTGTCTGACAAAGACTTTAAAGCAGCTATCATAAAAATGCTTCAAAAGCAATTGTAAATACTCTTGAAATAAGTGAAAAAGTGGAAAGATTCAGCAAAGAAATAGAAGATACAAAGAAGGACCAAATGGAAATTTTAGAACTTAAGATACAATAACTAAAATTAAAACTTATTGGATGGGCTCAACAGAAGAATGAAGAAGGCACAGGAAAGACTGAGTGAACTTGAAGATAGAACAATGTCAGTTGCCCAATCTGAATAACAAAGAGAAAATAGACTGAAAAAAATTGAACAGAACTTTAGGGACCTGTGGTTAATAATAAAAGACCTAACAGCCACTGGAATCTCAGTAGTGGAGGAGAAAGAGGGTGGGGCTGAAAAAGCACTCCCCCGCAAAAAGGAGAAATTTCCCAAATTTGGCAAAAGACATAAACCTGCATATTTAAGAGCTGAGTGGACCCCAAACAAGATAAACCCAAAGATATCTATTCCAAGACACATTGGAGTCAAACGTCTAAAAAATAAAGACAAAAATCTTGAAAGTAGTAAGAGAGAAATGACATCTTACCTGTGGAGAAAACCATCTGAATGACAACAGATTTGTCATCAGAAACTTTAGAAGCCAGAAGGAAATGTCACAACATTTTTCAACCACTGAAAGAAAAGAACTGTTAACCTAGAATTATATACCGAACAAAAATATCTTTCAGGAATGAAGAAGAATCAAGATATTCTCAGATGAGGGAAAAGTAAGAGAATTTGTCACCAGCAGACCTACCCTAAAAGACATTTTCCACACAGAAAGTAAATGATAAAAGAAGGAATTTTGGAACATCCTGAAGGAAGAAAGAACAACAGAGAGAGCAAAATTATGGTAAATACAACAGACTTCCTTTTTTCTCTTGAATTGCCTAAATTATGTTGGACAGTTGAAGCAAAAATTGTAACACTGTCTGCTGTGATTCTGAATATATGTAGATAAAATATTTTTGGATAATTATAAAAGTGAATGAAGTGATGTAAAGAGAGGTAAGTTTTCTATATTTCACTTGAACTGGTAAAATGATGATCTCAGTAGATTGTGATCAGTTATGTATATATAATGTAGTACCTAGAGTGACTTCTAAAAATTTATACAAGGAGACACATTCAAAAACACTACAGATGAATCAAGATGGAATTTCAAAAAATGCTCTAGTAACCCATAGGAAGACAAGAAAAAGAAAACAGAGAAACAAAGTAAAATGGCAGACCTAAGCCCTAACATATCAATAATTACATTAAATGTAAATGGTCTATATAAACCAATTAAAAGATAGAAATTGATAGGGTGGATAAACATGAGCCAGCTATAAGCTGTCTATAAGAAACTTACTTCAAATATAATGATACATTGGCTTCTGATAAAGAGAAGTGAAAAAAATATAATTACATAAGCAAGTTGAAAATAAAAGGATGAAAAAAGAAATACCATGCCAACTTTAATTCAAAGAAAGCAGGAGTGGCTATATTAGTATCAGATAACATAGATTTCAGAGTAAAGAAATTACTAGGGATAAAGAGGGCCATTACATAATGATTAGAATAAACTCATGAAGAAGACAGAAATCCTAAATGTGTATGACTCAAGAGCAAAAAATAATAGAAATGAAAAGAGAAATAGACACATTCACAATAAGAGTTGATGATGTTAACACTCAACACTTGACAGAACTAGACAGAAACCAGCTAAGTTATAGAACTCCACAAACACCATCCACCAACGGTATCCAATCAACCTTTATAGAACACCCCACTCAGCTACAGCAAAATACACATTTTTTTCAAGGATCTATGAGACATACGGCAAGATAGACCAAATCCAGGCTCATAAAACAAATCTAAAAAGATTTAAAAGAATTGAGATCATAATGTGGCCTCGGACTGCAATGGAATTAAAGTAAAAATCAATAACAAAAAAATAACAGGCAAATCTCTAAATGCTTGAAACTAAACAACACACTTCTAAACAATACATGGGTCAAAGAGGAAGTCTCAAGGGAAATGAAAAATGCATTGAGCTGAATGAAATTTTAAATACAATGTATCAAAATTCATGGAACACAGAGAAAGCTGTGCTGAGAAGAAAATCTATAGCACTGAATGCTTACATTAGAAAGAAGGAAAGGTTTCAAATCGATAATCTAAGCTCCCACCTTAAGTAATTAGAAGAAGAAGAGCAAAACAAACCCAAAGCCATCAGAAGGAAGGAAATAATAAAGATAAGAGCAGAAATCAAAGAAAATGAAAGCAGAAAAACAATAGAGAAAATCAATGGAACAAAATCTGGTTCTTTGAAAAGATCAATAAAATTGGCAAATGCTTAGCAAGACTGACAAAGAAGAAAAAGAGAAGACACAAATTACCATTATCAGGAATAAAACTGGGAATATCCACGCAGACCCTGCAGATGCCAAGGGAATAATAAGGGAATATTAAAAACAACTTTACAACCATAAATTTGACAACTTCGATGAAATGGACTACTTTCTCAAAAAACGCAAACAGCCAAAACTCACCTAGTATGAAACAGGTAATTTGACTAGCCCTGTCACTATTAAGGAAATTGAATTAATAATTTTAAAACTCCTGAAAAAGAAATCTCCTGGCCCAGATCGTTTCGCCGGAGAATCCTGCCAAATGTTTAAAGAATTTACACCAATTCTACACCATGTCTCCCAGAAAACAGGAGAGGAGTGGTAATTTCTCAATTCATTTCTGGAAGCCAGTATTACTCCAATATCTAAATATACAAAGCTAAAATGGATTGAACTCTGAGAACCGGACAAATTCATTAGTATAGTGGGAGATTTTAACACATCTCAAAATTGATAAATTATAAAACAGACAAAAAATTAATAGTCAATAAAAGATTTGATGAACACGAATAACAAGCACCATCCAATGGACACATAGGTGACCCCGCGGGCAAACACATTCTTGTAAAGCACGTGAAACATATGAAAACTGACTTATGTGGGCGCCGGCAAGCGCAAGTCTCGACGAAATTGAAATAAAGTGTATCATCCAGACCACATCCTCTGACTCTAATGCAATTAACTCAGAACTCAGCAAGGATAATAAAAAAAAAAAAACCCACTCATTTGGAAATTATAAAAAACAGTCATTTGAGTAACTCATGGATCAAAGGAGACATCGTTATGCAAATTATGAACTCAGCAATAGTGAAAAGACAACATATGAAAACCCACGCACTCAGCTAAAACGGTTCTTAGAAAGAAATGCATAGTCTTAAATGTTTATGGTAGAAAAGAAGAAAGGC
The DNA here is from genome assembly GCA_004363605.1 of Indri indri. Lineage (NCBI taxonomy): Eukaryota > Metazoa > Chordata > Mammalia > Primates > Indriidae > Indri > Indri indri. Next base: position 5,899 of record RJWJ010032861.1, read on the forward strand.
AGAAATTAATGAATTAAACACCCAACTGGAGAAGTTAGAAAAATAATGAGATTAACCTCCCCAAAGGAAAGATAAATGTAAAAGTAGGAAGTGGTGAAAAAAATAGGATTTTAAAAAATCCAACAATTGGTTCTTGGAAAATCAATTTGATTATAAATTGAGGAACTTCTGGCAAGTTTCATTGGGAAGAATAAGAGAAGTCTTAAACAAAGGAATTTAACAAGAGAAGACACGGGGGGGCAGAAAGGCACAACACAGGAAGCCACCTCAGTTTCTGGAGGGGACTGGTGCCGTCTTAGATCTGTCGGCCTTTGAGGGACCCCAAGAGAGGGGACGCCTACCTCCTGCAGTCTTTCTGGGGAGCCAAGCTTGTGTCTCTGGCTTCCAGCTCCCACCTGCAAACACACAGGGCCACGGCCTCCAGACAGCAAAGCCCGCAGGGCAGCTGTCCCTTCCTTTCTCACCCCCCTCACCCAGAGAGGGAGATGGGCTGCCACAGTATCACAGCCCCGCACCGATGGTTTCCCAAGTGACTGCACCATTTTACATTCCCACCAGCCACTGTGAGGGCTCCCACTTCCCCACCCCCTCGACAGCACTTGTCATCCTCTGTCATTTTGATTGTCCTAGTGGGTGTGAGGTGGCATCTCACCGTGGTTTTGATCGGCATTTCCCTACTGACCAAGCGCGTTGAGCATCTTTTCAATGCGCTTATTGGGCATTCTTGTATCTTCTTTGGAGAAATGTCTATTCAAATCCTTTGTCCCTTTCTCTTTTTATTGTTCAGTTGCGAGAGGTTTTTTTTTTTTTTTTTTTTTTTAACGTATTCTGAATACTGCACCCTGATCAGATACACAATTGGCAAATATTTTCTCACCGTCTAGAGGTTGTCTTTTCACTTTCTTCATACTGTCCATTGAGGCACAATGATGAAGTCCAATTTCTTTAGTTGTTAAAATTAAGTTTAAATAAAATAAAATATACACCAATAGATGTGGAAACTTAGATAAAATGGACAAATTTCTAGAAAAATTTAATTTATCCACACAACCAGTGGTGTTCCGGTAAATATTTAACAACTGGCTTTCCAAATCAACCAACCACACACCCCGTAAATAAAACCCTTATGCGTAGCGTTTACTAATTTCCGTGGTGTGAATATTCCACACCATGGCCAGGTTCAAGCTACCAACGTGACATGTGCACAATCGGGTCTCCAGAGCCAGCCTCCAGCGCCCTGCTGTGCTATCACACGAGAAGTGGAGAGCACTAATAGTTCGATAATCACTAAATCAGCTGAGTCAATGGCCCGGCCCTCTGGTCCTGCACCCCATAAGCTTCAGGGCCTGCCACGGTTTTCTGCGAGAGGCCCAGCCAAGCCTCCCTCCACCATGGTGGAGTTCCTGATGCTGCAGCTAGTGAGGGATGTCATCGGCAGAGTCCCACCAGAGAGGCACAGCCCAGGAGGTCATGCCTGGCCTGGCCTGGCTCTCTTTCCCTCCTCTTTCCTCCCCACCAAGCATAGGTCCTGCCTGAACCTTTGGTCCTAACCAGGCACATGTAGACTCAGGTATCACGGCATGTCAGTGACCACCTTCTGGCAAGTGAAGATCAGAGGGGCCAGCAATGTGCCCAAGGTCATGTGGCAAGACATGGCAGAGTTCAACTGGAGCCCAGGACTCTGCACCTCCATCCCAGCCTTGGAACTGTGCAAACTTGAGTCTGGCCCATGAAACCTCTTCAGCTGAGCCCCTGGGCCCCTCCCGCAGGCCTAAGCTGGCCTGGGAATCTCAACGGGCTTGAACGTGCCCCAAAGCCAGGCCTACCTGTGCCTGCATCATCTCTTCTGCCCAGGGAGCCCCACAGCCAGGGCTACAGCTGGGGGCAAGGCCAGCCCCACCCCACGCCCAGGCCAGGGCAGTGGGGTGAAGTGGCAGGATGCGCTGGGTGCACCCCGAGGAGGTGGGCATCCCCTGGGGCCCTCCCGGAGGCTGCCAGGACAGTGCAGAGATGAAGCGTGGGCTCCGGCGGAGACAAACTGGGCTGGCACGCTGGCTCACCGCGAAGGTGCTGCATGACCTCGGGCAACGCGTCTCAACAGCTTGAACTTCCCTTTTCTCTTGTAAAATGCCTGGTCTCACAACAGCGGTGAGACTCCAATGAGGTAATGTCACACTCAAGCGCTCTGCCCTTGGCGGGGTACACAGGAGGTGCTCACGGAAGAGTAAGTCCCTCTGCTTCCCCAACCAGAGTGGCTGGGCCATTTCAGCAGGGCTTTTTCCCTGCTTAGGGGACCCTGGTGGCTGACCAGGGTAGGAGGGGGAGGAACGGTGATGTGACCCTCTGTGCCCCCAAATCCCACCTGGGTCGGGTACCATGGCCAGGTCCTGGGGCAGCCTCCTGAGGGGATGTTCTGGGGGCAGATGCAGAGCCAGGCGTACAGCCCCACAAAAGGCAAACCCCCAAAGACCCCAAATACAGAAGATCTTTCTGACATCCTGAGCTGGCCCCACAAGGACAACCTGAGGAAAAGAGCTGCTCCTCCTGGTCCCCGTGCTGGAGAGAGCCCTGGACAGGGGTCAGGGAGCCAGTGTCCGGTCCAAGTTCACTGCTGGTGTGCTGTGTGACCTTGGGCAGGTCACTGCCCTTCTCTGGTCCTCACTGTTTTCTTCTGTAAAAGGCAAGAGTTGGACCAACTCACCCTTGGGGTCCTTTCTGGCTCTAACGGTTGGAGATTTCCAGCCTCCACCCAGCCTTGACTTTCAGAGGAGTTGAGGCTGGGCCAGGGCTGCGGCTTAGCAGGTGTTTCCCTTGGCTCACTTAGACGCTGTGTCCCGGGCTCCGTGGGCCAGACCAATAAGCCGGGCTCATAAATGCCTGGTGGGGCAGCAGGTCTCCTTCAAACAAAAGGCATTTTCCAAACAGGATTGAGAAAGGCCAGCTCCAGGCAGCCCTGAGACAGGCCGTCTCGGGGGCACTGGGGCAGAGCTTGCCCGACTGCCGGAGCCTCCGGAGCCTCCCCGAGCCAAGGGTGTGGGAACCAGCTCCATGAGTCATCTGCCTCTCCGCCATGCCTCTCTCCTCTCCTTCCCTCTGGAGATAAACCTGGCTCTAGTCCTGCCTCGCCGTGTGCCCTCGGTCCCGTCACTTCTCCTTTTGGGCCTCAGTTTCCCCATCTGTCAAACAGGGAGGCCAATCCCTGGCTGGCCTCATTCCTGGATCATGTGACCCAAAGGAGACAGCGAGTGACAGTACTCTGCCAGCCGTGAGCACGTGTGCGGGTCGGGAGCGACCTCAGTCCCTGAGGTGACCCCCCCAGCTTGCCTACCATACCCCCACCCAGCCCTCTCATCTCAGCTCTGGTCTCCCACCAGAGCCCACGCCCAGGCGAGCCCTTGAAGGAGCTCAGGAAATTTCACCCTAAAATATGACTCCTTGGTATAAAGCATACTTTGAATTAAAGGCCATTTGAGCTCAAAAGGCCCTGGAAGGGGCCTGCCCTCTACCTGCGCAAACCGGACCGACCTGATCAGAAGATCAGAGGGGGCAACGGGCTCCCCTTCCTCTTGGTACTTTTGGTATGAATAGTGGCATTTTTTGGTACTTTCATGGAATGAATATTCATATTGCTTGATTCCCTCTCCTCCCAGAAATAGCCATTTTTTTGTTCTTTCTCTTGCCGATTGTCTTTCTGTGCTGTTTTTGTCATAAAGAGGGTTACCGTAGGGTAGAACTCAAGCCTGGCGCCCCATAAGCCCGACGTTCTCGTGGGCCCTGCAGGCCAGCCAGTCACAGGGTTCTGGCTAGACCAGAGACAGTTAAGGCAAACGCTGCTGCAGGTCCCTGGAAACAAAAACCGTGTGAGCTTCCCCTCTCATCCTGTTTCGTGTCCCGGAGCTTGTCTTGTGACTGAGGGGGAATTCTCTTTGCAGTCTCTGCCACGCCAGGGGTGGTGTGGGGCAGGGGGACATTTTCTCAGGAACACATCAGGTGGCCAATCTGAAAACACTGGGAGTCGCCAACACGAGATTCTAAACGGCATACTCTTTGCACCGACCTTGTCAAACTCTGGGGAAGCGAGTCTTTGTTTTAAAAGGTCTTTGTCTATCATAAGTCTCTTTCTGAGAGTGAATTTTTGGGAATCTTGGAAACTGCCTTCTCCGTGCCCTCCCCAAGCTAAACCTGGAAAATCACCACCTGGGCTTTCTAAGAAGAGGCGTTGGATTGAGTGGCTTTTGGAATAAATATACGTTTGAGATTAATGGCCAAAAGATGGATCCTTTAAATGAAAAGACTTCTAAATTTTCTTAAAAATAAATTTTAGAGCTCTCTTATTGGAAACAATTGCCTTATTTGTATTAATAGAAAAAAGTTAGATTTTTAAAAGGACATGTAATGTTGTGGCTAGCCTTAAAATTTCTGTTGATGAAATTGAAAAGTGCATATCTGACCTAAAACAAAGATTAAAAAATCCTTTGAACACTGCCCCTGTGGGAATAATGGCACAGACCAATTCGCCTCTTAGCCTGATCGTTTAAGTTCTATACTTTCACCTCAACGGCCTGGGTTTATTCCCGGACAGGGAATGAGCCTGTTCTGGTTTGGTATTTGTGTAACTTTTGCCGTTCATTGCTTCTCTTCCCTTCTGCGCACAGCTTTTGCTTTCGTGTACTCTGTAGAGACACACGGGGCTTTTAGGTATTCACGTGTGAACGGTCAGCCGGAAAGCTGCGACCCTAGGAAATACAGCTGGACGGAATTGTGGGTTACATCTTGTTTATGACTAGGGACACTTTTCTTTCTTCGAGCTGCTTTTGTGGCTCTTCTAGATCTTGTAAAAACTGTTCTCCACCTCTTTAAAGACACGTCTTGCTTCTTTGGTTAAGTCGTGACCTTGGTCAAGGCTTATTGGTTTCACTTAAAAGGATACTTTAGTCCAAAAGTTCAAAAGCGAAGTGTCAGCTGTTTGTCCGGCCAACTTTGCCCCATTCGTCTTCGCTCCTTTCTACTCCTTCCTCTTTGCCGATCATGGAGTTTTGGCCAATCAAGGGCAGCCGACTGTTCAAACTGTGTTTAAGTAAGACAGACGCTGAGCTGTAAGCAATCCAGCTGTTGCTGTAACTCACTTCTCTTATCTCTATGTCACTTTCTCTTTTCTGTCCGTGAATCTTCTTCAACCAGGCTACAGCATTAGAGTCTCCCTGAACCTGTTCCAGGTCAGCTGCCCAATTTGTGAATTACTGTTTGCTGGATTAAACTCTGTTAAATTTAATTCTTATCAAAAGTGGGTTCCGAGATAGAGCTCCCAGAGACGCCAGGAACACCGAGAGCCCAAGCGAGGCACTGACGGGACCTGCTGTCCTTCACTGTCTCATTGCAACCGAGGCTCGCGGGTAAGTTCTCGCTCAGATTCCTACTGAGCCACTGTGCCACTGATTTGTGTTTTGAGCTTTCTGAGTTTGTTTGAGCAAATTTTTGATCCTAACTGGGTTTAGAAATCACGACAGAAACTAAATTAGGTCTGGGATCATTGGATCTGATAATTAATTAGCTTAGATCCGTTTAGAGGCCTCAGCTGTCTGGCTGGGTCAGGCAGAAATGAACAGTAAACGGCAACACTACAGGGGGTGTGAATTCCAGCTTTCAGGAATTCACAGAGATTTCTGTGTTCTATCCCTTTGTTCCTTTTTCTTGTACTCTTGGGTAAGGAAGAGTCATTGCCTAAATTGAACATGGACATCTGAGAACCAAAGCTGAGACTGAAGGTGAAAATAGGATCCTTAATGTCTAAAACACGGAGTACTCCACTTTCTAGCTATGCCTACCTATACACGTATGAGGATGAAGCCCTGAAAGTGGCAGGTGCTTACCGAAATGACAAACTCTTACTAAAGGCAAGATTGTTGCCTAGCTAGTAATTGCTTAAAGCAACAAAATAGGTCATTAAAAGACGGATCGTCTGAATAAAGATTAATAATATTTAAGAGCCAACAAATGCTTAAAAGATCTATAAGATCAGCTTCTGTCTATATGTCTGTGTCTATTTATGTCATTTGTATGTGATATTTCACTACCAGAATACATAAAAGAGCTCTAATTAATTAGCTTAAAAATAATAAGTGCTTAAATCAAATATTTTATCAAGAAGATGGAAAATAACGCAAATGCTTTTAGTCCATGTGACTTTAAGAATACAGTAGTTGACCTCTGCTCAACTTTCTTTTCGATTCTGTTGCACTCTGAGTTACAATTTCTCTTTTCATTCACCTTCGGAGGGAGATAGTTAACGTGGACCTGAATACTGCAGAGAAACAGTGAGTCTCCTACAATATTCTCTCAAACTCTCTAGGCTGATTTAGACTCTATAACCTTTGCCCAGAGATCCACTCTTGTTCAGTACGTGTTTAGTATGTTGATGGTCTTTTGCTTTCTTAGACTCCTTCTTTTAAAGACTCTAGCCGAATGAGGCCATAAAGCCTCTAAGTCTGGATTCCAGGGATACACACAACTGTTACTCACTTAGGACACGAAATATCTCAGGGCCCTCAAGCTCACCCCAAAATGCCTTGAGTCAGTTTTGTCATCGCCCTCACTAGAGCTTGCACATTGGCAAAAGGAAAAGCTGCCACTGGTCACACAGACTCCCAACGTGACTTTGGAGTCTGCCGTGCAGTTGGCACAATCTGGAAATCTCATTTCTTAATTTCTGCTGACACCCCTGTTGCCAATAGACCGGTAACATCAGAGAGGTCGTATATTGGGCCAAACAGACTCCCTGTTGAAAGGTGGCCTTACTAATAAGCTATCTAACAGAGGACAATCAACTATCAAACAGAAAGTAAGAGAAATACACTCACGACACATAATTGCCCCTTTGAAGAGAAAACTCACAGTACAACTGCCCTTTGTTTTAATTAAACACCTGGGACTTCATTCGTTCTCTCTAAGAGTTTGTTTCCCAGCCTCGAAGAGCCCCAAGTGGATGACGGTAGGGGTGCGAGCTCTCTGCCTCAGTCCCTGCCAAAACCACATCCCAAGGACAAACCCATCTCCAGGAGGAAGAGAAAGGGGAAAGCCGACTCCCTGACATCTCGAAGCTGCCTCCTGTTTTCAGTCTGAAGCAGGAAAACCCCCACATTTTTACCCTTTAAAAGCACCAAGCTGCTTTTCTTCAACTGTCTGGCACTTCCTTCCTTCCTCTGTGTGCTGTGGCTACTCCCTCCTTCTCTCCCTCTCTCTGTCTTTCTCAGGAGAATAAATAAACTTTTACTTCTATATATCCTAATCTTTGTGTGAGAACTCTTTCTCTACCCACATACGAATCTCACACCCTTTCACCTGTGGCCCCTTTTCTTTTCAACTTTTTGACGTGCGCTTCTCTCCCATCCCATGGGACATATGTGCAAATGGGGGATAACTAAGAAAAACAAATATGTAATCGATACTGCCCTGGGATCTACAGCGTCTCTGACCAGGTTATTTCCCAGTGCACTATTTGTAAATCTCACCGAATCTGTGGAGGAAACTGGCCCCCAGAGGCCAGACTGTTCCCTCTGGCACTCCACATTGATTTGGTAGGTTTACCTCCAGCTTAGGCTTTTCTGGCTGCGTGGTTATTGTTTACGTGATTTGTGGATGGACTGAACACCGTCCAAGCAGGCGAGTTGGTGCAACCACAGCGTTCTGTCACCCCGGACACACTGACACCTACGGACCTTCTATTCCTGGACCGATGGAACACCGTGGGGACTGAGTGAGCAATTCGATGCCATGACTCGCTACGTGCAGGCGCTGACTGTGCTTGGAGCATGTCACCGACTGGCCAAGGAGTGCAGTCTCCTCCAGCTGACAGGCCTGTCATCTTGTTTGACCAAGAGATCGTGTGTCTGTCAAAGCTGTCACCTCGCTAGGAAGGCCCTTATAAAATGCTGTGAACTGCCTGTGCTGCTGAAAAAATGAAAGAACAATCTCCCTGGATTCCTGTGAGCCACAACAAACTACACTGAGACGATTCAAGGACAACCCTTGCAGGTGACCTGAAAGGAAGGATTTCCAGGGCCAGTTCCCAGGCCCCCGAAGCAGATGTCGTCATGAAGTAGACAGCTTTTCCCCAAGATTGTGGATCAAGACACCCCATTTTTCATCTATAAATTCCTTTTTGTCTTTAAATCCTCCCCCCAAAATGGTCCTTTTTTAAAACACTTCTTCCTTTAAGCCTCCGGCTTTGAAGACCGCACATTGGAAGCTGAGTGGCGATCAACCCATCCCATTCTCCCTTTAATCTTCCACGATGACTCTTTCCGACTCTGCCTTGCACATACTGACCCTTGCAGGTCAGGCACAGACCCGGTATCCCCTTGCACCTGTCTTTCAAGCCCTGGCCACACTGACTAATCAATCTAATTGCTGGTTATGCCAACACCTAGATCATGCAAAGGGACCTGAACCCATTCTTGTTTCTGCCAATGGAGTGCCTGGTCGAACCAGTCTGGAAGACGGATGTATGACGAGTGACATCCACAACCAGAGAAGAAACACCACGCTGCTTCTCCTGTTGGTGAGTCAACTGGACACAGAAAAACCTCTGGAAGCTCAAGAACTATCTTTTGCTCAGGTAAAGTCACGAGAAAGGAATTTTTCCCTCTGCATTAAAAACAGGGATGATGCTGGATCTTTTCTGGGTGACATATCAGGGCAATATTTTGATCAGACTCTATGGTTTGATTCCACAGATGGCATTCTTGCACCTCTTAGATGGTGCTCACACGAACCCTCGTGATGTCAACAATTGCCAAATCACCAGATGTTGGGGTAGTTCACTCACTCCTTTTGTTAAGTTGTCAGACACTGAAGATTACACATGGTTAGACTGAAAGTCTGGACTGACTTGGTTAGGTGACAAAACCAGCCATGTAACAGCCAGAATTAGACCACAGGCCTCTAATATCATGTTTCATAACCTGTTCTGTTCCCATAGACTGACAGGGACACATGGAGCTGGAGGTGTGGACGTGCCAGTGAGGAAGAAGAGGCACAGCAGACTCCAGACCGGGAGGTCACAGGTTCCAACCTGACCCTGTCTGTAAATTCCACTGGCCTTATTTTTTTTGAGACAGAGTCTCCCTCTTTTACCTGGGCTAGAGTGCTGTGGCATCAGCCTAGCTCACAGCAACCTCAAACTCCTGGGCTCCAGCAATCCTCCTGCCTCAGCCTCCCGAGTAGCTGGGACTACAGGCATGCGCCACCATGTCCGGCTAATTTTTTCTATATATTTTTAGTTGTCCAACTAATTTCTATTTTTAGCAGAGATGGGGTCTCACTCTTGCTCAGGCTGGTTTTGAACTCCTGAGCTCAAACAATCCGTCCGCCTCAGCCTCCCAGAGTGTTAGGATTACAGGCGTGAGCCACCACGCCCGGCCTACACTGGCCTTTTTATTGTGGCAATGAAACATACAAGTGGGTCCCACCTAGATGGTCTGGACTCTATGGACTTAGTTATCTGACACCCTCTGTTACTAGGTACTCTACTGTAAATGCCAGCCAAACTTCAAACTTGGGCTCTTTTGTTCATAAAGTGGTACCAAGCAAATGTACTACTAGATGTGGTATTACAAAAAAACCCTCTTGTATATCATGATTCTAAGTTTTTTTTAATTTTAATTTTTTTGACGGGGTGGGAGGTTGTGAGGAGGGGTGTTCAGTTGCATTGTTTTGTTTTTTTCTTTTCTTGAGACAGAGTCTCCCTCTGTCCCCCTGGGTAGAGTGCAGCGGTATCATTGTACCTCACTGCAACCTCCAACTCCTGGGCTCTAAGTGATCCTTCTGCCTCAGCCTCCCGGGTAGCTGCGACTATAGGCATGCACTGCAGTGCCTGGCTAGGTTTATTTTTTCCTTTCTTTTTGGTAGAGATGGGGTCTCACTCTTGCTCAGGCTGGTCTTGAACTCCTGAGCTCAAGCGATCCTCCTGCCTTGGCCTCCCAGAGCGCTAGGATTACAAACATGAGCCACTGCACCTGGTCACAATTCTAAGTTCTTTCTGGTGCTCGGGACTCTTTGCCCAGCATTTGGAACTCGTGAGATTAGAAAGACAGTTTGAATCTCTCCATGGTAGTAGAACAAAAGTCCAATATCACCATGCTGGCATTGGGAGCATTTCAGCCTAACCTCTGTTGTATTTGAAAACTGCAGCGTCCTGGATGCCTTGACAGCCCGACAGGGAGGAGCTTGTGTGACTATTGGTGAAAAAATGCTGTTTCCACATAAAACCACATGGGGCAAGCAGAGACTGCGATCTACACCTCTTAGAAGACAGGATAAATATTCTCCATCAGATTAAGGAAGACCGATTCCCAAGAACGAGAGACTGGCTTGATGGGCGGTGGGGAAATGGGTTTAGATTTGTTCTTTGCTACTTATTCATTCTCATGCTAGTCGAGGTTCCTGTCTCCCTTTTCAGATCTGTTACTCAGCTACTAACCCCGTCTCTCTCTCCGCAGCAGCTACCGACTCAGCTTTTAATGTGTGAAGCTTCTAGGGAAGTTCCAGACAGGGGAAATGAAGGAGCTCAGGAAATTTCACCCCAAAATATGACCCTTGGTATAAAGAATATTTTAAATTAAAGGCCCTTGGAGAGTAACAGGCCCTTGGGAGAGGCTTTCCCTCTATCTGCACAAACCGGACTGACCTGATGAGAAGATCAAAGGCGGCAGTTGGCTTCCCTTCCTCCCCCTGTTACCCCATAGATTGCAGGAAACAAGATCAGAATGCACGCAGACCTGGCCCAAACCAGGTGTTGTGTTTTAAACACAACACCTGTCTCTCAGGTTAATATAATTTGCAAAGAGAATCATTTACAGGTTACCTGTCTCCCCCATCCATTCGTCCTCCCTAGTGCCATTTGTCACCCCCAAACAGAATGACCTGTACCCTATATTTCCCTCCCCTCCAAAAAGACAGGTATAAAAATATCTGAACTTTATTGGGACACTGAGGCTGGGGGCTCTGGGACGCTGTTGGGAGGAAGGTGAGGAGGCGTGAGCCTTGCCTGGTCTCACTGTGTCGGAGCTGGACAGAGTCCGAGCAGCAGCTACCCGATCCCCTCCTTGTACAGATGCAAAGACTGAGGCCACAGAGAGGGGGCCCAAGGCCATCCAGCCGGTCTGCAGGGTCTTAGGACAGGGAGCCAGGGCTCCTGACTCCTGGCCCAGTGCTCCTTCCACTCTGCCTGAGTCCCCTCTCGGGGTGACCCAGCTCATGCTCTTAGGGAGCCCTCCTCCCATCCGAGGGCACATAGACCCCCCCACTCCCACCCGACTGTTAGCACTGAGCCAAGATGACCCAGGGGCAGGGCGGGGGCTGTCTGAGAAGCCTTCCTGTGCCCTTATCCTTTCTTCCAGCATCATTCCTCCTCTTCCTTCCCTTTTTCCATTCTCCTCTGGCTCTGCAAGCCCATTCCTCTTACCAAGGGCATGTTACAGACATCCCCAAACCGACACCTGGTAAAGGCACAAGTGGATACGTGCCCTGGAGGGGCCCAGGGGTTGCAGCTGGAGGAGCTGGACGTGAGTAAAGAGTCTCCTTGAAGGTCTCTGCTTGGTATCTGTGCGCGTGTCAATTCTGAGCTCCACTCTGTGACACAGAGCTGCAGTGAGTGGTTGGGCAGGTTGTTCACTGCACATAGACATCTGACTTCCTGTCTGGAGCTCCTCCTGCCAAACCCTGTGCCCTGATGTGGGGCTGTATCTATCCCAAGGAAGGGGCACTTTTCTTCCCACTTCCCACACAAGTGCCCCATGGGCCAGCCGTGGCCCTGCCTTGACGTGGCCGTATTTGTTTTAGCATTTTCAAAAACCTTTTTTCTCCCAAATTCTTGGGTAAATTGATGCTGCTGCAGGAAGCTGGGCGATGTTTCTCAGGGGGCTTTGTGGGTCCAGATTGCAGCTTGAGAAGCTGAAATTGACCCCAGATCACAGCCTCCTGCCTGGAAAGTTAAGGTGGTGGGTTGGCTTTATCTGTAAATTAAACTCTGGGCTTTTAAATCGCTTGCAGCAAATGCTGCTTCTAGAAGCTTCTTTGACGCCAGCTGTACATGTGGTTACCTGACAACATCTTTTCTGGTTTCCACCTTGGTTTGTGATATGTTTTCACTATATGGAAAAAAATATTAAATTGTTTATTGAAGTATCACATACATACAGTAGAGTGCATAAATTTAAAATGTATAGCTCGACGTATGTTTACATGTAATTACAGCAGCATAACCACCACTCAGATCAAGACACAGAACATCTCCAACACCCAGAAGGCTTCTTCACACCTGCTGCTAGTCCATACCCTCCCCCAAAGACAACTACTTTTCTCCATCA
>RJWJ010032862.1:0-18256 GCA_004363605.1 Indri indri
CTGGACATTTGGGGTGAGATCTTGGACACCCCTGACGTGTAGTAATAGCTCATTTTTTTCAGATGTGAATTCAAATCAGCTGTCACTGGAGGAAAATGTGTAGGGTAATTAAAGCATTTATGGCTGTACTTCACAGTTCCTGTGCACACACATCGCTGAAGGACCTTACTAAAATCCACATTCTGACTCACAGGGAGGGGCCTGAGATTGCGTATTTTCTCCGGGGATGCTGGTGATGTTGGTCCTTAAAGCAACTTTAGGTGGTGAGGATTAGTATGCGAGCAAGCCTGATGGACCAGCCATTAATCACAGCTCAAGGCAGCTTTGTTGTTTTCCTTTTATTGTTGCACGCCCAGTAATTTTAATTAAGGTTTTAAAGAAGCAACTTAAAATTTATAGTTGTAATTGAATGCATTTTATGAAGAAAATATATGCTACAGTGGTGTTCACAATTTGGGATTAAGAAGCTTCCACTTGAGATATAACCCTCATAGATGTCGGGGGTTTGTTGTGTACATTTGGGGAACTCCTTCACATGCATTATCTTATTTAGACCTAAACACCTCTGTGAGGCAAGCCAGCCCAATATTGCTAACACACTTTTACAGATAATTAAAGTGAGAATATAGAAGCGACTAACTCCCCCACCTGCACCATCGCCAAGCCCGAGGTCATGCACAGAGCATTGTAACAAAGCAGGGGTCTGAACCCAAGAAGCCCAGCTTTTAATCTGGGGGCAGGTCCATCAAACAAAATGATTTTCACTGTATCCTTTTCTGAAACCCCGGAGATTCATCACTTTGCTTCACCTAATCTATGTTCAACCCCAAATCATTATGTAGGCTTACAATACACTTAGTATTGTCAATGCCATTACCATTATCACTCACAACAAGCAATGGCAGTGCTTCTGAGAAGCACTTATTAAGTTCAAGGAATATTTTGTGTTTGTACACTGGGTATACACAGAAATATAGAGATCAACGCCTGCCCCTAAAATACCACTCAAATGATTTTAGTAACAACATAAGAGAGGAGATTTGAAATGTCAGATATAAATATCAAATTAAAAGAATTAATGCAGTTTTGTTACATGCTTAGTACATAATAAACACTCAAATGATGTTGCTATCAAACAAGTGTCTTCACAAATGCTCTAGAACATTGAAGCACATAGTGGTCAAGAAAAGCCCGACAAATAAGCAGAATTTTTAATGGCCCTTGGGACGGAGTAAGATCACAGAGACAGGCTCTGGAATCTGGCTGCCTGGATTTGAAATATAGCCCAATCACTTTCATGCTATGTAAATGCGGATGAAGGCTCACTTAACTCTGAGCCTTACTCAGACAAATAACTTTGAGCCTTAGTTTTCTCATCAGTAAACCGGAGAGAAAGTAATTGGTTTTACCTTAGGTATTGTTGAGAGAACCAAATAGAACACATATACTTAGTATACTTCCTAATATATGGTAAGTGCTCTGGAATTAAAGCTAATTTTATTGAGCGTTTACTATGTTCTAAGCATTACTTACATGTATCAATTGATTCCTTCTTCATAGCAGCCCTATGAGGTAGTACATCATTATTCCCATTTGAAAGATGAAGATATTGAGGTACAGAGAGGTTAGAAAACTTGCCTTACCTTTGCACAATTTGGAATCGTGAGAGCTGTGTTAAAACCCAGGCATCTGGCTCCAAATCTATGTTCTTTACTAAACTATACCAATTGTACAAAGTCAGTACAGTACTGCTACTACTACTAGTTTTTGTCATTGTTATTGTTATATGCCATTAAAACTTTAGGAAAGCAGACAAAAGTCAGTTGAAGAGGAATGTGTTCTAGTGTAAGCAAAGATAGAAAGGTGGAAATCCATCTGGCCTGGTGGAGAGGCTGTGGGCCGATTTGACCAACGTGGGGGTCTTGAGTGAAGGAGTAAGTTAGGAAACCCAGTTGGAAGGCAGGGTTGAGGGTAGAGCACAGAAGATCCCTAATATCACATTAATAAGACAGGGCTTTGTTCTCAGGAAAATGAGCGGATTTCAGATCTTTTTGTTAAGGGAATAATCCACTTGCATCACTGTTTAAAGTAAAGTAGGAACAGGGAGAGTCAAGAAAAGCAGTTAGATGTAGATATGTGGATGTTGGTCCATTCATTTATTCATTAATTTAGTAATCACCCATTCATGTGTCCCACCAACTATCATACATATGAAAAACACAGGTAAGAAGATTCTCTTCTGTCCTCAGGACAACAGATATAATTGCATATCCACAAACACATAATCTGTACACTAAGATATACACACAAACATAAAACGTGGCTTTAAAGTAATGAGGCTAATTTCACAAGCCTCTTGAGTAATCTGTCTTATTACTTTACAGCCTTAGCTCATATATGAGAAATCTATCACAAAATAAAAGCTGAGGAATCAATCACATTCTTTAAAAGTTGTTCTTCTATGTGACTTAACTTAGTGGGTATGTGATGGAAGGAACTTTTACAGTGAGGAAATTCCTATCAGTCAAAGCTTTTATAACGGCCTATTAATGATATACATAGCTCCATAATTGCAGAGCAAAAACTGGCTTTTACTTCCTTAAACCATCATTGTATTGAACCATGTAACCAGAAAATCACAATGTGGTGATCTTTCTCTACACTAATCCTCCCTTGAGCGCTTAATGACTTGTCTGTTCATCATGGAGATAATAAACCTAGCATTGAAGCAATAGCTGTCTTGGTGACTTTGCATAAATCACTATTTGTAAAAGTGAAGGAAAACCTATAGATAGGAGCCAAAGACTGGAATTGCTCATCTTTCAAGAATTAGCTCTGATAATTGCTGTGACTGCATTAGAGATGCACTGAACAAATAGATGCAAACCAAAAAGTAAATATTACCTCTCAAAGTGATCAATATAACAACTTCCAACACAGGAAGGGAAATTATTAAATATCCTAGAAAAGTTTGTCTAAGCACAACAACATTACAACTAAGTGCTTGCTGGGAGGAAAGTGGGAAACAGGCAAAGACCTAAAGCGACATGGAGAGTTTACTCTTCCACAGCTAGAAGTCAAAGTGATGTGTTGTAAGAAAGTGTACATGGAAAATGGTTGTTATTAATATTGTACAATATGCAGTTTTAAACCTAGTTATTTCCAATAATTTAAAAAGATGGCTTCAATTAAAATTATTTTCTCAAGGCAGAAAACCTCTTGGTTTCCCCAATGATATTTGTACTACCCTGTTTTTCAGCTTCTTCCTTCCCACCTTAAGTCACTGTTGAATCACTCTATTTCTCAGCATCCTCCCGAGCTAAGAGAACACAAGCATTTTATTGAAGTGAAGAGCAATAGAATTTCTCCCGAAACACAGATTCACAAGAAAACAAGGCAAAGAGAAATTGAAGAGAGAAGTAAGACATGGCACTATATTTAGTCCAGTCGCCTGATTTCCATTAGCCTTATCCTAATTTCTTTTAGGCTCTTGTCCCAGGGGCTGACTTTGTTGTTCAAAAAGCAGACAGGCCTACAGGTGGGTAGCTTAGCCAATAGAAAACACTCTCAGATTAACCAACAGGAAGCCAGGTTAGTGGCCATTAACCCCAGAAAAGGAAGAGTAAATACATAGCTGAGTTTGAAGCGGATAGAATTCCATACTGACGGGTTAGAGAATGGTTCAGAGTCTGAACAGGGAGTTCTTTTTTCTTTCTTTTTCATGCCATCACTTCTCCTCTTTACACCCTGTTTTACTTTCTCCTTCATGCCTTCTCCCATACTTTGCTTCCTTTCTCTCTCTTCCTTTCTTCTTTCTTCATCCTTCCTTTTATTCTTCCTACCTGCATTGTTGCAGTGGCCTTCTAACTGCTTTTCCTGATCCCACCCTGACCCCTGTGGTCTGTCCTCACACTGTAGCCAGAGAGATCTTTCTATAACACAGCTTGGGGCACATCCCTCCTCTGCTCATCATCATGCCCTGGCTTTTCATTTCATCAATATCAAAGCTAAAGCCCTTGCCAAGGTCTACAACATCCTACACGATCCATCCCTCTGTTGCGTTGCCGTGATCATCTTGTCCTACTCTCACCCGGACAAGACAGCTGTACTCCCCAGTATCTGAATGACTGACCTTCACCTCCTGCAGGTCTTTGATTAAGTATTACCTTATCAAGGACCACTGACCACCCTGTAAAAGTGAAATCAACCTGTTCTTCTTTTCCTTGACCTTGGCATTCTTGATTTCCTTTATCCCGTTATTTCTAACATATTACACAATTTACTTAATTATTATTTTTATTTTTGTCTTTTCCTACTAGAATGTAAGGTCGATTAGAATTAGGCCTTTGCTTTTTCTGTGATTAAGTCCACGAGCCTAGAACAGCACCTGAAAAAACTGGCATCTATATATGCATTTGTCAAATAAATGGAAGTAAGCTATCTTCTAAGAGGGAAATGGACAAGGTGATAGAACATAATACAGCTGATAAGTGTGATGATGGAGGTCGACAGAATGTTACTCTAAATCAAGAGTTCCATTCTCTATCGGCAGGGGGTAGGGACAAACTTGAGAGAATATTCAGAGAAAAGCTAACATAAGTACAAAATTTGGTAGCGTGATTAGAAGTTGAATAGACAGGTAGACTAGAACATAAGGAAGAGAAAGTGAATTCCAGGTAGAGGACTGATGTTTGAGAGAATGAGCCACTTTGCACATATGCTGGGGAATGAAGCCCAGGCAAGTTGCTTAGCTGTGCTACAGGGAATCTACAGGAGAAGGGTTGGAAGTGAAGTCATGTGGATAGACCAAGAGAGAGGAGCGACGTGATGATGGACCTTACTTGCAAATCTGAAGAGATTAGCCAACTCTGGTAGATAACAGGAATTCACGGAGGGACTTTAAGCCAGAAAAGAATGATCAGATTTGGATTTCCTAATACGGTGATGGCCCAGGATGGTTATGGGAGATGTGTGCCTCCAGAGGCTAAAGATCCGTGTGCAGGACACTGGTGGAAACATCAATTAAGGCAATGGAATCAGAGAGAAGAGGGGACATGTCTGAGAAAGACTTAAAGAAAGATTTCACACAAGTCAGTGCCTGATATCATGTGAAGTACAAGGAAGAAAGACACATCTAAGATAATTTTGACATTTTTAGTCTGAGAGACGAGTTGGGTCGTGGCTCTCTTTACTGTAAACAGAAGCTTCAAAGATAAGCGGGCTTGAGGAAATAATGCTTTATAAAGAAATGTTGAATCTGTGCTATTAGAGAACTTTCAAGAGAAGTTACGAGATACTTTAAAATAAGTAAATTAAGTGGGTGGAACTTAAGATAGAGGTTTAGGAGACCAGTGATTGAGATTTAGGCAGTGATAGTTAAATGACAGTTAAACCAAATAATTGTTAGTGTCATGGTCCAGCCAGAATCTGCAGAGTGGTAAGAGAGCCAAGGTTGGTGCCTTGGGAAAAGTTACTATTTCATTATCTGGAAGAGAAAATACTGCCTGTGAATAGGATGTTGAATAAATTGTCAAAGATTTAGAAGGACAATGGTGGACAGAAACCAGGGAAGGAAGGAGTGGCTGCCATGATTAGGCACTGCAGAGTGGTCATGGGAGGTAAAGAGGGGGGCAGCCAAGTATTTGCCCAATTTACTAAGACAAATTTTAGAGGAGCTGTGGGGGTAGAAGCCAAGCTAAAGTGTATTGAGATGTCTTGGGAATGGGATGGGTAGAAGATTGTAGTTATAGATGAGTCTTCAAAAAAACAGCTGTGAAAGAAAGCATAGAAAAAAGGCAGTGATTGAAATTGAACATAAGGTGAAGGAAAGGTTATTTGTCATGTAAGAGAGACTTGTTTGGCAGATAGATTCAGTATTAAGGAAGAATTTGAAATTATAGAATAGAGAGGATAAATGAAACAGGGAATGACGGAATGATAAGTGTTGGGATGCAGCTCACTGGTAGAAGCATTAGCCCCCAAGAAGGAAAAGAATACTTGTTCTTTGTAGTTTAGAAGAGGATGGTGGTGTTCACAAATAAATAGGTAGGGAAGATTGGGGTTTTAAAAAATCATTAAGTAACTTCTCCTCTCTTATTCCCTGAGTTCAGAATCAAAAGAAAAACAGCAAACGCAATGAAGCAAAGAGATGAAATGCAAAATGATAGCTTTATAACTGATGACTGAAGAATGCAGCTATGAGATATGAGCTAATGCTCTAGGCCTGAGTTAGACAGACTTACAGAGACTGCACTGCTGGACACCTCCCCTCACAGTATGGGCCCCTTCCTGAAAGGCCAAGAACAGCTGAACAGAAGCCAATGTACACCCTCTCCAGACAGATAGATCTCAAAGACAGAAGTGCACATTCCCATATTTTTCTCTCATACTATCCAATCAGATAGCTGACTTCAGAAACATGCATCCAGTGATATAGGAAGTTCCTTTTCCAACAGGAAAATTGGTAAGATTGAGAAAATTCCCACTTCTATTTATTATTTTAAGTGGAAAGTGAAGTTCCTTTTATATTTGAAGGAGGTTTGAAAACTGGGAAGTATAGTAAATATCTGTAGTGGCCACTGTGAGGAAGAATTATTGAGAGGAATTGAAGTTCTGCTGAGGACAAGAATATACACTTTCAGTTGTATGGTTTTCTCCAGAAAGACCCAGCAGGTATTGTATAGGAGAAACATGTTTTAATATGTAGTAGTTGAAAACTTTCATGGGATTTGAATTTGTGATGAAAGAGTGGTTGAAATCATACATCGTGAGGTCTAGACTTGTTTCAGTTATCTCTTGCTACATAACAAAAGACTCTTAAACTTACTGACTTAAAGCCACAATGATTTATTGTTTCTCATGGCTGGGAATTCAGGCAAGGATCAGCTGGGCAGTTCTTCTGCTCCAATGGTGTCACTAGGGTTACTCATTTGGCTGCATTCAGTTAGATTTAGATTGGGCTGGAAGGTCTAAGAGGAATTAATTCTATTGTCTGGCATCCTTTACTCCTCCATGTGGTCTCTGTCTTGTTTCTCTCTTCCTCCTTCTTTCCTTTCCCTCCCCCTCTCTCTTTCTTGACACGTTGTGTTTCATCACTTAATAGTCTAGCCTTAGCTTCTTTATAATGTGGAGGCTGGCTTCCCTAGAGAGCAACCTCCCATCTGCACATTCCATTAATTACAAGGCCAGCCCAGATTCAATGAGAATGATTGAAATAGGCTCCACCTCCTAACAGGAAGAACCAGCTCACATATACAGGAGGGAGGGTGATTGGGGGCACCCATCTCTGGAGACAATCCACCACATCTGGACAAGGGGAGGAAAAGAAATGCAGCCAGCTTCCAGACATCGCAATGAGAAAAGCTCGTATTTCATTTGCCCATAGGGGAGGTTCATGGCTAGAGTTTATTTTATGGGTGAAGTTCTTCTATACCTAGAAGGAAGGGCATTTTTCACCACAAACTTTCTAGCAAAAGTTTGAAGGCTTAGGAAAAAAACAAGAACAAAAACAAAAATTTCATGTAGGCTTTCTTATTTGAAATTGCATTTTGATGTTTGGACTCAGCTCACTCTGAGAAATAAAAGGAGTTTGGACATGAAAGTGTCACACAAAATTAGGCTCTGCTTGGTCATTTGGGAGATGACAAAAATAGCATTTGCCATGAAAACATGTAGCAATTTGAATTTCATAGGTAAGGCTGCTGTTCAGGAAATATATGAATTCGTTATAGTATCCTTGGGGGGTTCACTCCCTTTATAGCAGTGCTCAGGTCTCTTTTGAACCCAGGATTATTTTTTATCTAAGGCTTGTCATTCATGGTCTCGTATCCTTTCAGGAAATCCTTTCCTCGGGATTTCCTTACCAGAGATGGCTTTTCCTCTTTGGCTTTCCATACAGTTTCTCTGCCTATCCCTTAGGGCTTTAGATTCTGGAGTGAATGTGAGTCTCCATCTCTACCTCTGTTCTTGTTCAGGGGAACACACTTTTTCCATTTCTTTTGATTTTAGACCAGCTACCTTTTTGGCCTATGGAAAATTGAACTATGTATCCTTGGAGCGTCCCTTCACCACTTTCCCTGAGGCTGTGGCACTGTCCTGGAATCGTTACAAAGTGCCAGTGCACTGGTTTTGCTGAGAAGTGCCTAGTCTCAGCCTATTTAAGGAATCTTTGGTAAGATGGTGGGCTTTGGGCCTTTGCGTGCAGCCTTGCTAGGACACTATGTGGTCATTTACTGAATTTTCGCCCCATCGTCAGGTGTTAGAAGGAAGCAGGATGCAGGTATCCTTAGCATGCAGAACCATGCAATTTAATTTTTTTCCTACCAACTTTCTCCTAGCCAGGAAAACCTCTTTTGTTTGGTATCCCTCTTTCTTCAAACACTACCATTCTTAATGAGTTTAGGCTTTTGACTATAATAAGGCAGGAAGTCTTATCACAAACCTTTCTTTATTTGAGCCTGTTGCCTGCTTGAATGGGGCAAAGGACATGGGAAAGACAGAGAGAAAATATAAATTAATAATGCAAAAGTCTTCCTGCCACATTTTCCTATCACTTCCAATCAAAGATGATTTGTCTATGTGTCTAGACCACTAGCTAGTCTGCTAAACAGTTCCATCAAAGTGAATACGATCATTCAAAGGAGCAAGAACAGCCTTTTGAGCTCCTACAATCGTCATCTTTGACATGTGTGTTCATTTCAATAGTGGCCTTCTGGAGAAAATGCCTAGTTTTAGTCATCCAGACAAATTACTCCAGTGATTTGCATTTCAACATAGGTAGAATCAAAGAGAAAGCATAAAGTGGATGAGGGTAGCAGGGCAGTGTAAATTTATCCAGTTATAATTCTTAAGGAGTGGGTTATTCACTTATTATAGATGGGGGTCTGTCAATGTAGGCACGTTGCAAAAATAATAAAAATGCTGACCTTTGAACATCACCTTACAATATCTGGAGCACTTTTCCATCCACAATTTCATTTAAGCCTGAGTTCTAAACTCATAGAATGTTGTCATTGAAAGAAATTCAGTTATCTTGTCTTCCTTCCCAATACAGGAACTCCATTTAAAAATGTAATGAGCAGGTGCAGTTACTTGTCTTGAATTGTTATTCAAGAAACAGGGAGCTCACTACTTCATGATGCCAAGTATTTGAAACATACAGCTCTTGTTCAAAAGATTTTTGTTTTCGACAGAGATGATAGCTATAGCGTCCTTAAATTCCAGTCATTGGTCTCAGAGTAGAGCTCAGACAAAAAGAGAGCTAGCCTTTCTAGTTAGGTATATATGGGTCAAAATAGCAATTGGCCACTTTCTGTGTGTGATTTTGGGTAGATGGCATGAATTCTCCAAGTACCATTGGCTCATCTATTAAATGCTGGTAGTCATATTAACCACAGAGTTTGTCTTGAGTATTAAAAGAAGTGGTGAACCATGAGCCTTATGGATAATAGCTCGCTTAATCCTCACCCAGTATAGGGGATTTTAGGATGAGCAGCACCTATTGCTTCATGTCGTTATCATGCCAGTTTTCCACTCAGGCTCCAAGCCACTGCCTTCGCTGTGAGTCTGTCTGATTCAGGCAGGCTTCTCCTGACTCGTGAACTGTTTCCAACCTACTAAAACCATGCAACCAGATAATCTCACACCTTACTTTTGAGGGCCACTCCAAAATCAATATTCCCTGAATGAGGGCCTAGCCAAAGTCAGTGTGTAGCTTGGGTCTGAGTTTTGTGGATGTTATTTTTCTTGCTTGGGGATCTTTTTCATTTACTTCTGAGTTCTGTTAAGTTCTAAGTTATTGATCTTATTGAATGCTTGTTATTTTCCTTTACAGCCTGCTCCTCCTTCTCCATACAACATCATCATGCATCATATCCCTATCTTTCCAGTTACTTGTGCCAGAAGCTGGGAGTCACACTTGCATTCACCCTCAGCCTAAGTGCCACATGCAGTCAGGCATTACATTCTGTCAGTCCTACCTCCAAAATATATCTCAAACCTGTCCCCTTTTCTCTATAGCCCCTGCTTGCCCGGGTTTAGATTTATATCATCCCTCCTTGGAACTACTGCAGAGTTTTCCAAATAGATGATGTCAAGTTAACTAAAACACTTATAAAATTATATTATAACCCAGCCTCTATTTAAACAAACAAACAAAAAAACCACAAAGTGGGGTCTATGTAACATATTTAGGAATGTCTCTATACCTCTGTCTTTCTGTCTGTCTTTCATTCAATTATTAAAGTAGTAAGTTTCAAGTTACCTAGAAAAGTCAGTTATGTGGAACTTCTCGTTTCTTAACTGTGCTGAGCAAAAAGAGAACTAATATAGTGCATTTATTCCAAATTGATTTTTGCAAAAGATTGTTCC
Source organism: Indri indri (assembly GCA_004363605.1). Classification (NCBI taxonomy): domain Eukaryota; kingdom Metazoa; phylum Chordata; class Mammalia; order Primates; family Indriidae; genus Indri; species Indri indri. Next base: position 10,369 of record RJWJ010032862.1, read on the forward strand.
CATATGTAGATTGTGCTTGTGACTCATGGAGTCTCTCTTTTTGTTCTGGCTGCTTTGAAAAGCCAAGCAAAAGTTCCTTCAAGCCCAGCAGTTAATTGTCACAGAGATGCCTGTTTGATGACTCCATATTTATTTTAAGAGGAACTGCATCCCGTTGGGCCTGCCAGGATGAGTTAGCTGCGAAATGCATTCCTAAATAGCTAAATGATTCAGCGCAGGATCCCATATATGAAATTGACTTTGTAATGCGGCTGCATGTCTCTCTGTTGGAAAGTCTATCTATTTCAGTTCTGGGCTTTATTTTATAATTCAATATTGCATATGAATAGGTAATGGAGGGAAGCTTTCCTGCCTCACAAAATCCATGTTACAACCAATACGTCGTTAAAACTTCGTCTAGTTACTTGGAAGCTTCCTTTGACAAGGAGGACTCAGTTATATGGGGTAAATGTATCTGAAAATATTCAGAATTTCACACTGCAGTTTGCAAATAACAACTAGGATGCCATTGAACCAAGAAACCCCCAAGGGGGTACTTACCTCCTTTGCATCAATAAAGTACAACAGCTTCTTATCAGAGGCTGACTTTTGCTTACAGCTAGAAATCTGGCTAAACTCAGTTTCTAACCACTTAGAGACTTCAAATAATTCCCAAATTATACCTTCCTTCAAAGGGAATATGCCTTAAATCAAGTGTTTAATGTTAGGAAAATAATAATTCACACACTTGCGCACCTTAGCAGCCTGTTTTAATTTAGAAACAAAGAGAACAGAGAACAGCACAGATTGTGCCTTGGTCCCAGCCTCCCCACTTCCCCAAAAAGTGCTCGGGAAATATGCTTCTTCTTAAAGAATAAGGACTCCATCAGCATTGAACCCCACAGTGGCTCAGCTGGGCATTTTGCTCAACAAACAGTATATCAAGAATAAAAACGTGGTGTTTTTCTGAGATAGCAGGAGTCCTAGTGATGTAAACTTGCTGGTTTACAGTGAAGAGTCAAGGCACCACCTTGGTTTCCTACAAATTCTGTAGGTGTGTGTGATGGTTAATTTTAGGTGTCAACTGAACTGGAGAACCCTGACTATTACTGGTGTGTTTCATTCAGTTTCTACCCAAGCACCCAAAGGCTATCTGTGGACTGTGTATTTACACCCATGGCTCACGGTATTCTGTGGACCACCTGATAATTCTGAGGGGAAAACTATCCTTGTATTGACAAAATGTGTGAAGTGTGTGGGATGACAGATGCAGCATGATGCCGGGGTGGCCCATCCCAATGACAGTTCTGGGAGAGAATAACATCTAGTACTTTAGATATTCAGGTGCCCAGATATATATGAAACCCACTTTCTCTCCTATGTGTCCAGAATGGTACTGCGTACTATCTTTGGGAAAATTGAGACAACAGTCCTTCAAATTATTTTTCTGCATTCTGTGGTTTAGATCAGGAGCCCCAGTTGAGAAAGGCTGGTTAAGAATCATGAAACTCAATTTCTAATTTTGTTATGACACAAATTTTTAAAATTTTGAGAAAGTCAATTAATTGCATTTAGTATCATTTTCTTCATCTGCAAAATACCGAGGAAGAACTGGCTGGTTTCCAAGATATCTTAATGTTCAAAGAATCTAAGGTGAATGGGGTGGATTGGGGTATGCAGTGGGGTTATTTATATTGATGACATACTCAGGAGTTTTGTACCTTCACAGTTTAAAATTTTTGTGCACATTTTTATGCTAAAGTATTTTTTTTCCCTAGATCAAAAGTGAGGGAAAGAAAGTATCATAGAATGTAGTCCACTCTTGCAGCCAACATTTCAATTTCTTCTAAAATATTTTTACTAAATAACCATATATTCCATACTTGAATGCCTCTAGTTACAGAATACCCACAATCAGCAAATTTATTCATCCCATTTTTGAAGCATTCTAACCGTTCTGCCCTATGTAATATGTTATTTTCCCAGTCCTTTAATATGACTACAAAATGAAGTTACATTCTTTTTATACAAAAGTAATCTATACAAAGATGGTCCAGTGACTGGAAACTTGCCTGGCTTGGTGCCTGCACCCCATTCTCCTGACATTGTCTCATATATATTTCAGACAAACCCCCGGGAATCTTCGATACTGACAGACTCATCCTGCCTTGGTGCAAGTTACCATGTTTTGGGGAGGGAGGCAAGCCAATGCCTGGATTCTGTACAAGAAGCATAGTACCAGGGGAAACATGGTGCCCCCAGGAAAGAAAATGTTTACAATTGTTCCCCTCCCCCACCAACTGGGACCCACATCAGTTGGAGGATGTAGTGACAGCGCCTCCAACGTGGTTCCCTGGATGACTAGGCATTAAGGGCCCCAGTTCAGTTTAAATAATCAAGTCTAGTTCTTTATCATGGAGGGAGTGCTTGAGAACAGTTCATCAATCTGTCCTGTCTGTCCACCATCAGCTCGGTGGCATTCATCCACCCCATGAAAAGACTGTGGAACAGTTATGGTAATGGAGATGGGAAGGACACCTGGAGATGTTCACAGGTGTAATGAGTGGGAGGCACAGGAGCTGGGAACATCCCTTGCTGTTTCTTATGGACTTCTCAGTAAGGTTAAGGGGAGTGGTGATCAAATTGTGGTCAGAGATGTCTGATAGGGGATAGCTCACCCAGCAGTCATCTAACTTACTCGCAACTCAAGAAAGCTGCACCAGGGTGTGTTCCTTAATGATAAGGCTCTAGCGGTGGCTCTGAAAATCATCAATGCCCCTCTCTCTCATATACTTCGAAGGGCCAAAGTTTCTGAGTGCTGGGGTTGTTGTTTTCTCTCCACTGCTACAAAATCAGTGTGCCCATTCCAAGAGCTGTAGCTTTGCTTCCCCCCCCCTCCCCGCCCCATTCATCCCCTATTTACATCTGGATGTTTTGTTTGGAACAGTCTATTGCAAAAGGGTTAAGGGCACTTTTATAAAATGTACAGACACCAATTATATACTCCACTTTGGCTTGCATGGGCCACAGTGGAGGGGCTCAGTGAGTTGCGCAGTCATTGTCCTTATGATCTAGGGCCACATCAATCCAACAAGAGAATGAACTAGAATTAACTCTGAATACACTAGATGCCCTTTTGGTCGGGCACCTTGAAGGTATATCAACCAAATCTTGCTGGAGTTGCTGTAGAGGGAAAGAAACAAGCATCGAGCTTAGGAATGTTCAGGGTGAAATCCTGAATTTTCAAAGCAGGTCTACATAATATCCACCACTTTCTTCCTGAAAATTACCCAAGAAGAGGCTACGGGGAGATAATTCCTTTTTGTGGAGCGGCTATATCTAGTGACCAAACTATCTCAGTAAGATGTGTGTATTTGGAGGTGTTGTGACAGGTAGAGTAAGAAAGCTGTGTGAATTGGTTTTTGAGGAGGCCGTTCCAACTATCAACAATGTTAGATGCATTTAGATGGTAGGGAACATGAAAGGTTCATCAGATGCCTTGACTATCAGCCTGTTGTTGAGTGGCTTTTGTAATAAAAGACACACCATTGTCAGATTGCAAATGGTCCAGAAAGCTGAAAACATGAGACATAGTTTTACAAGTCATAGGGGTGTGGCGAAAGTTGGCTGATTGGGCCAGCATAGCCACTCATAACCTGAGGAAGTGTCCACAGTGATGAGCCAGAGAGGGGTTAAAGGTCTGACATACTCCATCTACAGAGAACATGTGGGGGCCACACCCTGTGCAAGGTGATCTTCCTCACTGCAAGACAAACTGCTCAACTTTTGGCAGGATTCACAAGCCTGGCATGCAGTGGTGGCTTCTGCCTCAGGAACAAGGGGTCCTTTACTTTGTGCCCAGTCTGTGATGGTAGATGTATTGTCATGTCCAGCACTATGATGGATCCAAGCAGCACTAGTTGCAATCTGGCCAGTGCAGCTCAATCAGCAACCTGATTCCATTTGGTCTTATCAGAGAACTGCCCCTCACTAGGGACACCTATGTGAGTGACCCAGATGCTTTGATCAGCAGCTGCTATTTATCTCCACAGTTTGTGGCCACAAAAAGGGATGTCTTTAACCTGCCAATCTGTAGTTTCCTAAGTTGCAGACCAAAGGAAAAGGCTAGGCTTTTGGTAACAAGACTCTCAAGCTCAAGAGTTAGAAGGAGCTGAGAATGGCTTTGAATTTTGCCCAGTGAGCCAACCGACCACATCTGCTTTCTGTTCCACATAGCTTATGCTGAGGTTCAACAGCTCAAGTGGCCAGTGAACACAACTGGGTTTCGGTCCAGCTTAAGCACCAGCAAACAAGGCCCAGGCACATAGGGGAACTGGAATGTTTGGAGGGCTCCACTGAGCCAGTAGCTTTATGGGGTATAATGTTTCTCCTAAAGGGGATAACTGCCACTTTTTCATGCAAAGTTGAGATGCTGCTTGGACTAGATTGGTTGCATTCTTGAATATACCATTTCAATTTCAAAAGCAAGTTTTCTTGGGCCTTTTCTACCATGTTAGACATTTAGTCTGAGTCGACTCACTTTAAAATGGGAATATAAGCCTGGTGAGTCACAAGGATTCCATGGGTCAGGAGTTCATTCATGTCAAGAGCCCAAGGGCAAATGATAGGATGCTTTTCAGATGGAGTCTGCTTGGTAGCCTTCGGTGGCAATGAGTCCAAACCCCAAAGGGGCTCCTCTGGAATGAAGTTACCAAGGATTGCCTGAGGCTCCATTGGCAAAATCATTGGTCACAGACATCCTTATGTTAAAGGGCCATTAGGATTGTGGATTCCCAAAGTCATTAGCACTTCTCCCATCCAAGTACTAACCAGGCCTGACCCCTGCTTAGCTTCTGAGATCAGACGAGATGGGCGTGTTCAGGGTGGTATGGCCATAGACTGTTAGCACTTCTCTACATGCAGTTCTTCTCAGTAAGGAGACTTTCCTCTGGTACTTACGGGATGGGAAAATATAAGCATATGGTATACTACTTTCTCCTATACATTCAGATATAGAAGCAACAAAACCAATGTGGTAAATTGGCCCAGAGGTGCCACCTACAAAGTTATGTTCCCTTTTTTTCCTACTCTTAATCCAACCCAACATGAATCAGTTGAATCCAGGGGCCCCCTCCTCACCATGGGACAGTGAATTTGGCAACTTTATCCAAAAAAAGCCATAAAAGTTTGTGACTGTCCCCTCCCCAAAGTTCCACTGCATACTCAATGAGTGAGTAAGGCCTTCAGTGTCCCTTGGGAACAGGCATGTCTTTGATCTACCCTTAATAATCTTTATCCCTGAAGCTGTTGAGATCAGGGTAGAAGGAGATGAAGGGACAAGGGGCCGTAGAGAGGGAACGCCTCTGCACCAGTAAACAAAACTTTGCATTTACTTTCAGTTTTGAGTGACACAGCAGCAGCTCATAGATAGGCCAAAGAAACTTCCAATGTTTCCAGCCCACACAGTGCTTTGTATCAGGTGGTGAGGACATCATTACTGACACAATCTCTTTTAGCTTTGGTGACTGCTTTACTCAGCAGCACAGCCACATTGCTTCTGATGAGGACCAAGGGATTTGGAACCCATGGCTGACTTGGGCTTGACTCCCACAGCATCAATTTTTGTTTAAGGAGGCCACCTTAATCTGAGGCATTTGCTACCCAATTATCAAGATTGTATCTTGTAATTTCTTGCCCAGTTTCAACATAAGGACTGAGGGAGTTTTCAAGGGTAGTGTTGCTGACTGCAAGAATTTACCATGTGTCCTTGGGTCCGTTTCTCACTTTCCAGTGGGCCACATTTACCCACATTATAAACCCAATCTAATGAGTAAGAGGCTTACTATTAGTCAATGCTTCACCTACTCTTTCATGAGACTATGGTCTGTCTCATGGAAATCTGCCTGAGAAGGCCAAAGCTCTCTTACACAGTCGGAATCCATTGCAAAAAACTCTGGGACTTTTTACTATCATCTCTGATGGATCTTGGATGGTATGAAGATAAATTGCCCCAGGGGATGAGCTATAATACCACCTATCTGTTACCATCTTTCCTTGTCAAGCATTACACACCCTACCGCTTATCTCCTAAGCCAAGCAGCCAAAGTTCTAATGAAATACTTGCTTTCTGCCCACGGTGGTCAAGAACTTCCCTCTTTTCACCCTCAGTGTGTGTGTATGTCTCTGTAACCTTTGTCTGAAAGGGGACAAAAGACCTGAGCCTGACCACCAGATTGGTTCCCCTCCAGCCTCAGAGGAGAGTTAACAACCAAGAGACTTTTCAAGAAGTAACAGGGGTTTTATTTATTTATTCACAAATATTTACTGTGTGTCTACTATTGCTGGGCACTGTACTTTGTGCTGGGGATTTAGTAGGACACAAAATAGATAAAAATCACTTAGAGAATATAAGCTCCAAGTAAGTAAATTATGATGTATATTGGAAAGTGCAAATGCTGTGAAGAAGGAGGAGGAGGAGGGGGAAAGTGAAGGAAAAGAGGACAGAGATGAGGAAGAGGAGGAGGAGGGAAAATGAAAACAGGATTCAGGTGTGTGGATGGGGTGTGGGTGTGATGTGATAAAAGCAGGCTGTAGTGTTTAGTTGTGAGGTCTGGGCAGGCCTTATTGAGAAGGTGAGAACTGAGTCAAGAGTTGAAGAAGGTTTGGTAGTTAGGAAAACTGACTTGTGTGGGAAGAGCATTTTGTTTCTTGCCATATGCCCACACCTAGAACAGTGCCCAAAGCACAGGAGCTCAATGAAAACTTGCTGAATAAATGGAGATGCAGGGGTTGTCTGAGGAGTCCAGGTCCTTGTTCACAGATTGATGGGAAGGTTCCATGTTTGATCTTTGTTCAATCTCCAGCATTCTTGGGAACAAATTGAGGAGCATGTACACGTGAATCCAATGATAAATACTTTTTAGTTGCAATCGGAGCATCTAAGGGTTCAATCTGGAATATTTAACTGTTCTAGCTTTCCTTAGGAGCAGCCAGCAGGTTCGTGTCTTACACCTGCATGACTAAAGGGACTCACAACAGGGATCTCTCTCTGGACAAAGGGTAGATTTATTCCAAAGATGAATTTCATTTTCTAACTTACAATACAGAAATTCCTGGCAAACCCAAATTTACAATTTTCAAAAATGTTATGACCGAGACTCCATCCAGTATCCTATTACATGAAGTAAAAGTGTGTCTCCTGTATTTTACCATTGTCCCAATCCTACTTTTTGGGGCCATAATAAATGAGTAGGACCCCTCTTTTATTTATTGATGCCAAAATATTTGAGTCAGACTTCTGTCTGTCCTGAGTTTTCGCTTCTCAAGGGTAAATAACTTCATTTTTTTTTAATGATTTCATTTAAGACATTGGAATTTCTTCACCATCATAAGATGTCCTCTGAAAATATTCTAATATGCCTTAAACTGCGGTACTTAGAGTTGAATGAACATACTGGGTGTGTTATGAGTAGCACAGAGAAAAGAATATTGCCATCTCATTTGTTCAAGATGTATTTTCATTAACGCAGCTTAAGATCACATTAGCTCTTCTGGGGGTAGTTCCGTCTCCTCATAGGTGATCACGGAACCCATTGCCGGCTAAAGCAACTGTTATTTTCACTTATCCTCTGCCAAGCTAAATTGTCCCTGTGTTCTACTTGTGTAAGTTGTTTATTAGGGAACCCCAATAGTAACTTTGCACTTTTTCCAGTTAAATTTTAACCTACAAGATTTAACGCAGTGCTTCAGTCTGTCAAACTACTTTCAATTTTGGTTTTGTCACCCAATGTATTTATTATTTCTTGTCAGTTTCATGTCCCTGTCATAGTCAATGAGTCTGTCTTTCTAATTATTATCCAAGGTAATGAGTTTAAAACTTACATGAACAGAAAACTTTTTGAAGTAAACT
>RJWJ010032863.1:0-18276 GCA_004363605.1 Indri indri
TAAAGGATATGGGATATCAGTATTTAAGGATAAGAGAATCAATAGCCTATTAAATATTATTACATAATTAGAATAATCAGAAATTTCACTGCATTTTATGTGCTCCAGTATTATGCTGAAACCCCAAATTCTTACAGATTTTATTTACGATTCATTTATTCATTCATTGAAAAAAGTACAGTGCATCATATTCGGTAGTGGTGGCTAATAAGATAAACAAGGCAAGTTCTCTGCTTTTAGGGCATTTATTTCAGAGGGTTTTTTTGTTTGTTTCTCTCTCTCCTTTGTGTGTGTCACAGGATGCTTTGTTCAATTGAAACTTTAGGCAAAGGTGTGATATGCAAAACAGCTAAAGGGATATGGGGATGTCCTACAGAAAAATCCAGGTCTAGAGGTCTTACAGAAAAGGCCTGAAAGTCACTAGTAAGAAACAATAACAACACAACATGAACAGCAGCTCAAATTCGTTGCAATAATACCAAGTGTCAACACTATTCTAAGTGCTTTATGTGTACTAATTTATTTAATGCTGACAGTGAACTTACAGGTGATACTATTATCATCCTCATTTAAAAGGTAAAATGTACAAGAGATTAAATAACTTCCTCTGGTTCCTACAGAGGTACATATTAATATTAATAGCATGCGGCTAGTAAGTGATAAATTTGGGATTTGGACCTAGATTCTGTTGGCTACCATAGCCTGCACGTTTAGCACTAAACTCGTTTGGCCTTCTAGGAGATACTCAGACCTGGGTTTGTCTCCTTGATGGTTTATATGAAAACTCCATTTCAAAATACATCCAGCTAAGGAAGCACTGTCACTTTAAACTGAAATGTGGAGGAGTATCATTGCTAGCATTTCAAATAATACCTTAAAATAGGCCTATATGACTAGAGCTTATAAAATCATAACTTTATACAACCTAAGTACAACCTCCCCCTCTTCCACTCCCACTCCCAATAGCAAAAGAGGACACACAGTCTACGGGAGGACTCAAAGTTGTATTATGAGTTACCGAACATACGAGTACACGATATTAGATCCCACGACTGTTTTCATCCTTTATTTTCATAAAGACACATATATTTTCTCAAGTGCCTGAAAAAGACTCAGATTCTTTCTAATTAAAATATTTCCTGGGAAACAGAGGGGTTTGTAAAAACAAAACAAAACAAAACAAAAATACATATACACGAGTGTTTCTGTACCCTCTTAAGCCCACAATACCAGCAGCTAAGCAGAAGGAAAGCTAAAAGGAGTTTTGAAATTTTACGAAAGGATGGAGTCTAAAGGTAACAGTCTCAAAGGGGAGGAATCCTCACAGTTTACAATGATTTCATTAAAACCTCTCTAGTAATTGGGAAGAACTAGAGAAAATAACTACTGAATTTAAAAACAACAAACTCTTCTTACCAATGTAGCTTTGTACAGCATAATTAGAGTTGCCAATTATAACTTCCCCCCAACCTGAAGGAATATTCCAGTGATAGGAAAAACAAAGCCTAAATAGCACACACAGAAACACATGAAGTAAACAAAGGGGTCTTTAATTGGAGACAATCTGCCTTAAATCACTGTTACTATTCCTGAACATAATAACGTTCAGATCTGTTAATTCCTTGTATTTCCCCTATCACAGGCTGTCTGGGGCTTCAGAATAATAATGCCAAGTACCTAACAGGGCTTTCAATCTCCAAGGAACATAACAAGCATGTGATTGTGTAGCTGCCTTTTCCTAACAAACTACACAGCCCTTGGGAGAGTTCGCTCAGCCTTCAGCTCTTTGGCAGGCAAAGTTTAAGACCTCCTTTTGCTGATAGCTGGAATCATGTTAACAAGCCCTGACTAAAAGTACTTGGGATTAAATTAGTAGCAAAGCAAATCATTTTATAACTCTTATAAACAATACTATCTTTTCCGATAACAGTGTTTCATGCAATACAAAATTTATTCCTCCTGAGGAAGGATTAGAAGCCAAAGGAAAAGATATTAAATATGATAAATCAAGTCAACAAAAAGAAATAATACTCTATCAAAGTGTATTATCTGGAATTATGAATCATTACTCAATGTTATTTTTGTGTGTGTGTGTCTATTTTTATCAGATAACGGAAATGGAATGCTTGCAATAGAGGAAAATTCCATGCTAAAAAAGCACACCTTCAACAACTCTTCACCTGAATCTCTCTGTGAGCTTCAGGTGAGTTTACTACATGCAAAACACCTACAATCAACACTTGAGAAGGTTAATGCATGACCTGGAAGCTATCATTGCCTGCGAGGCAATGATAAGAAACTCTGGTTCTTTCCCTACCGCCCGCATCTCGCTCAGAGGCGGAGATTCAGGTGTTAGGATGATGTAACCCACCTACACAGTCTACGAAGGCATAGCTGCAGGATGTGTGATGGATATTAATGCTACTTTAAAAGAGGTGCTGAAGACCACCCTCATCTGCAGTGGCTTGATACATAGGATTCAAGATGCTGCCAAAGCCTTATACGAGGGCAAAGTCCATCTTTGTGTGCTTGGATGCAAAAGTGACAAGCCTATGTATGTCAAGTTGGTGGAAGTTCTTTTGCTGAATACCAAAGCAATCTAATTAAGGTTGATAACAACAAGATACTAAGGGAATGGGTAGGCCTTTGTAAAACTGATAGGGGAAAATCTGTAAAGTGGTTGGTTGCAGTTGTGTGACAGCTGAGGACTATGGTAAATAATCACAGGCCAAGGAAGTCATCAAGGACCACTTCAAATGCAAGAAATGAACAAATAGAACACTTGGCCTTCAAAAAAATAAAAGACAGAGAGAGAAAATAAACTATGATCAAAGTTGCCGCCCCCCCGCCCAAAGGTTCTAGTTCATAGCATATCGTAAATACTGAATTCAAAAATAAAACCATTCTGGGCCTTTTAAAAGTGCAACAGATGAACTACAAAGACCATCATGATTTGAGACCCACTATTGTCCATTTAAATATATGTATAAATTGTTCTTTCTTAAGTTCTAAATTTTACATTACTCATTTCTTTCTGAACTTTTATTTTTTTAAATTTCCATTCCAAATCCCACCCAACTGTATCCCTATGCAGTATGCTTTTGTGTCTGAAAGATTTGTTGTTGTTGTTGTATATTAGTTACTTCAACACAGCTCTCTGTTTTGAAATAAGGAACTGTGGAACGTTTTCTGTGTTTGTTGCGCTGGAGCTTTTTATCCCTCTGAAAACGCACATAGAAAGATCTAGACATCTGAACACTATGTGCTTCACTTATAACGTGAAAGAAATGCAAATATGAAAGTTGAGGTGACAAAGGGGAATTCTGCAATAAGGCATTTTCGGGCACATCAGTTTCAGCAACGATATATACGGAGAGTGAGAATCTGGAAAACTTAAAACTACCATGCCCATATGCCTTTGAAATCTGTAAATACTTTGGTGAAGACCACTACACTAAATAAAGACCCATGCTCACTAATTTAGTCATCAGCTTTCAAGAAGTTGCCAACTCATCTCTATTATAATCAAAGCCACAACCTAAAGGCCTGGAGTGTATAGGGCCTCATAAATAAACCTAAATTATGTCTGTGCACTAAGCTTTGGTTAAATGTCATAAATTTGAGCTGATGCTTCTATATTCTTAATTGTAAAATGTAAAGAAAAATAATCCAAAACCAAATGTAATTATTGTTGAGTTTGGTGAATTTTCAAAGGCCCTGTCGATCAAAGTACAAATCTTACATGATCAATAGTCAAAAGGGAAGCAAGTGCGCAAAAACTCAGTCTAATGGCTGGAGGAGGGCCAAATGCTTTCTCTGAAGATTTTAAAACCTACACTTACAATGAAGAGCAAATACTTCCTAGGACCAGGTTAGCTGACCAATTATTGAAAATACCCTCCAACTGATTTAAAGAGCTATAAAACCATTAGCAACTTCAAGAAACTAAAACAAAACAAAACAAAACAGAACAAAGAAACCTCAGTTTCTTTGCAATGCTGGCAAGTTTGGGATTACTTTTCTTCTTTAACAGACCCCAGTTGGAACAGAAACATTTCTTATAAATTAAGCAAATGTATAAGGTTTTGTTTTTCTGCAAAAAGCAGTTGTAACTTCTGCTTTTTCAGTGAAAAAAATTAAAAAAAATTAAATCTTTTTGTTTTCTAAGTTCTTGAAAGTTGTTTCTATTTCTATTGAACCAAATAATTCTGCTGTATTAAGTTATACCTAGCCAATAAAATTCCTGATTATCATGAAACTTTTGTTTGTCTTTTAAATATGTCGATAAACTTGTTTGCTTAGTAGTTGCTAGGGTTTTTTGGCATATATGTCATACAAGTTCCCTCTAAACACCAGCATCTCTTTGAGTAGAAATTGCAATAAAAACCAAATTAAAAATGATCATTTTAGCTATCAATTTTTAATCTTGCATATTTTATCAACTATTAGAGGTAAATGTAAAATAACTGGTTATTGATAGTGTATTATATTCTTTGCTAAAATTACTGATAATTCATTTTGGCAAAAGAAGGCACACTTAGTGACATTATACTTTAAGATGTTCATTAAAGTTTGATTCCTAAAATCAATGTTATAATTTCCTAGAAACAAAATAAGCATTTTTTTCACATTGTAAAACCTAGGTGTTTAAAAGTAAATGTTAATCTTGTGTTTACAGCCTTACTAATGTGTATTTGATCTCAAAGAGCTCAATTTCATTAACAATCTGTGTAACTGAAATCCATATTTATTTTTAAATGTGAATATTCACTTTATCAATAATAATGTATGATTACATTTTCCTGCTAAAGAAATTATGAAACAATTTTTCTGGGTCTAAATAGAGTTTCTTGATTTTTTTAACAGATATCTTTAGGTAAGTAAATAAAAGACCCATTTTAAATGCATGATAATTTTTAATTGACAATGACCTATGATTTAATAGAGATGAAGGTCTGGGTTTACAGACATCATGGAGCAATCCCATGGTCTTAATGAGCAAAACGTTGAGTCATATAAAGGATTATTTATTAGCTTTTAAAAATGGCAAGCACAGAATGCCTCCTTGACCTAAATACTAAAAGCCAGGAAACAATAAAATTAAAAACACATTGTTGCTCCTACTTTCAATTACATTTTTATTTGTTATTTCTGTTTGTTTTAACTTCACTGTTACAAAAGGGAAGTTTATCTGAACATATAATAAGCCAGGATACATGTAAAATATAATTATGTCACTAAACAAATGATGAAGCAGCATTTTTTAATCGCACATTTTTTCACATTTCTTAAATTAATTTTTCTTTTGTTCTCAAGGTCAGAACTGGAGAAAAATTTTACTTGAGTCATGCATAATGATATCCTCTTTAATTTCCAAAAAATAAAAGATGACTGACATTTTATATGAGAAAATTGGTTATGTTTAATTTTTATAATTGAAAGTATAACATGTTAACAATTAATAATTTTGTTGTCTTTACTAATCAAACTATTTATGCCATTTAATCAATTAAATATTGAAAATGATGCTATTTTTATTTAGAAACAAAAAAAAAGTTTTAAAAAGGCATTTTAAAGCATCATGACTAGTACACAAAAGCCACAACCAGTAATTATACAATATTCTAGGATTCGAGAGGATCATAGACACGTTCAAAAAGGTAATTAAGTATGGGAGAAGCGCAATACCACATGATAAGTGGTACAAGAGACAAGCACATATTAATATTTTATTCCCGAATACAACAAATGATTGATAGCTTCGACAACCATAATTAATTGATCGAAGTAATACTTAAAAGAAACATACTATCACATTTCTAGCAGGGATAAGAGATGGCTATAAGTCTAGACTAGCAATTAAAATATTCTATCCAGCATTATATGGTTATGTGAGTTCAATGCTGGTATCAAAGTAACAATTAAACAAAAGTAAAGACATAAGAAAAACTAAATTAATAAATGAATTTCTAGTATGTTTTTTGGGGAGGTACCCTAATGGCTAGGAAAAAAAAATACTGAACACATTTACAGAAAATTCATAGGCCTTCTGAATTTAGAAGCCGTTTTTAATATTTTTGTTTTGTTTTGTTTTTAATATTTTAATCTATGAACACTGCCTCCAACTTGAGTAATATATGTGATATTTTCTCAACGCTACCATTGAAAAGAAATTCATACCTTAATCTCCCATGTTATAATCAAAATTGAAATGTTTTGAAGCAACTGTAACTTTCAGCTAACTACATTTACTTCATTATGAGTTTTGATAATACATGCCTATAACCAGATTTTGCAAAATAAACAAATAAACACAAAAAAGCATTATTTTCTCTCCTGCCCCAAACCCCACACCATTTGATCCCCTCCTTTTTCATTTATTCATTTTTTATTTTATTCAGTAAACAAATATTTGAGTTCTTACTATGTGGTGGTCTTTGAAAAACCAAGTCTCCATCTTTGATTCTGCCAATCTTGAAGCCACCTAAGAAGACTTTACTCCACAGAAGCTCTTCAGCCAACCCTCCACCATCCCTTCCACTCCTCCAATCCCTACTGCATTTTGCACTTGCAACCCCATTTTCCACCTCTTACCTTATGCCTCAAAGTCTGGCTGTCTATACATACAGGAATGTAAAGCCCACATAGAGAATGTGAGCAGTTTAATCGGGTAAAGTTAGTGTGTGAAATAAAAGTTTTATAGGGTGGAAATGTAAGAGATGTGATTATGTGTGAAAAGATTTAATTTCAGTTAGGAGAAGGGCTGCAAATAGAAGCTGACTGTTTTGGATGTGGATTTTCAACAGATAACTGTGCTGTATCTTAAAAGCAAACGAAATTTTTTTTACATAGATTTTCAGCTTAATTCAACAGAGAAGGATTTGTTCAAATGTCCTAAAGTTTTACACTTTGGAGACATGAGAGAGAGCAACGATAAGCAACTTAATCTATATTCTATATGTTATTTTGTATGTTTATTATTGTGAATCATAGAATGTGTTAGTTGAAAGGAATTTAGAGATCTTATTAGTTCAAGTTTTCATGGTGCAGATAGAAAGACTGAATTCAGCAAGGTTAAGTAATTGGTTTAATGCTATAATAACTCAAACAGCTTAAGAAAGCCCACTGAATTCCAATTAGGTTATTATTACTCACTGACAACTTGAACAGATTCTAAAGATAACAAAGAGCTTTTAATTTTTTAAAAAAATTAAAAAAATATTTTGAGATGGAATTGAGACTATTTATGAAGCAGCTTTAAGTAGGGCATTAATGGAAAATTCTTGACAGCCAGAAGATTTGACCAAGGTGGTTTACTGGGGAAGGATTGCTTATTTCATAGTTTTCCCCTTAGATCAGCCCCAGAAAGCCAGCACTTAGAAGAGAATTATGTTAATATAGTAAGTAATATCATTGTATTAAGACTTAACCACATGAGGAAATTAACTAAACCCATTCCCATAACAACCATTTAAATTTGATACTATATCTGTTAGCTACTTTCAGTTTTGAAAGTGTTTCAAGTTTAGGAATTTCAATCTGAAGCTCATGAATTTAGGTTGACATCAATGTCATCGTAATCTCCACCTGTCACAGAGACATAAGGCTTCTACTGATAAAATAAATGGTTCATTCTGTCATCATGATGGCTTTAAAAAGTGACAGCTCTCTTAACACTGAATATTTAGTTCAAGAGCAAAAGGTACAAAAATAATTTAATGGTTTGTACATGTCTTTTTAAGTAAAAGACTTAATGTATTAGGAAAGTATAGTTATAATTTTGATTCAGCATAGGACCTCATCAATGAATCAATGTACATTTTAGATTTTTTTCAAATGTGTGTTTTACACCTGTGGTTTTATTGTTGTTACCGTAATTTTTTTTTTTTTTAAGGTACTGCATGGTTAAGAGGAACACTTTCCCATTAATACTCATTTGATAATTTCAGGCCTTCCTTCAAAGTCTATACACAGATCTTGATGGAATATTGTTGTTACCTGACCCAAGCCTTGCAAGGAAGGTAAGTAGGTAACTGACTCTTTCATTTGAAACTGGGTCCAATCCCAAGTTTTGATTATATGTAGAAGATAGGACAGACCAATTTTAAATATTAGTTCATCTATAAGTTAAATTTCACAGATGAAAATTATTATTTTAAACATTTTAAATATTTTAGAAACAATACATCTATTATTAAAAATAAATTTGCATTCAATAAAATATTTTAATTCTACATATACAGCAATCTCACTTGTTTCACTAAGAAATTATATTAAACTAAAAAAAAAATAAGTTTTAAACTTAGAAAAACACCCTTCATGATCTTTTTACTAAGGGAGGGAGTAGGAAAAATCTTCCCACATAAAGGCAAAGAGAAAATAAAGTATGTTTTTAAATTATTATAGTAAGCATTAATGTCTCACAGGCTAGCACACTAATAAAGTGGTCATTCAAAATGTTGTGTAGTACAAGATAAATACATGAGCAAGCCAAGGGGACCCAGTCTCATTTTGTCATGTACTTTAGTAGAGGGTAAAGCTAGTTAAACAGATGGCACTCAGGATTTCTCAATGAATTCAGCATCTGTGTGTACATGTTGCATAAATGCCAATTAAAATGTGTCCAAGTAAATTTACATCCCTTGCTGGTAGATAGTAAGCCAATCTTGCTGGCTCAGGATCAAGGTTAAACTTAATCATCTGCTGAACTTGCAGCAAGTTCCTCTCAAATTGTACAGAAATTCCCAGTGAAATAATAAAAACAGAACTCCTATTGATTTGTATTTATTTATATTCATAACTCATTTCTACAGCCTTGGGCTAGAGCTCAAAGGGAAAAAAAAGTTACTATTTGTATGACTTGGCCAAGTATACTTTTGACCACATTTCCAACAAATACCTCTTTGATTAAAATGCCTGCCTGAATACATTTTCCTAACCTCCTCCTTGCAACTTCCTAGTTGAAATAATTTTGTTTAAAAATGATCCTTTCAAAATGATCTTGAACAAAGGAAAAAGGCATGTAGCAGTAGGTCTATCATTTATATAGGAAGCAATAGAGCATCTGCCTCAGATTGACAGGCAGCCATGAAATTATTAGAAGCAATTCTTCCTAGGGGAACATAAAAATGGCTTCCCCTGACATTTTTTTTTTTTTTTTTACACAGTACTTTGCTTTTAGCATGCCACTCACACCCCCAGTTCATTTGCACCCATGTAAAGCTTTGGTAGGCCATTTTAGGCTTTGTCTTTTTTAATTTCAAGTTTTCAATACCCATATTACTCATTCTAAAATGAAAGTTTCACCTTGAGATTAAAATAGGAACTGCACTGCAAGGGAATATTACACAGGCATTACATACAATGTTCTTTTTAAAATTAATAAAGTACTCGGGATAAAATGTCACTGATAAAAGCACATAAAAATGGGTACAACAAAGTTTCTAAAATACTAGTGCATAATGACCTTAAATATATACATTCTAAGAAAAAAGTCTTTTATGTTTGCAAAATTCTCTCTGTTGTAGACCCCCTTTGGAGAATTACAATAGTCATTACCATGTTAAGAATATTTTGAAGTCCTGCAATAAAGAAACTCATTTGACTTCATTGCTCTAGTATTTTCCAAACCCATTTGATCATATCAACTTTATTAAATTTTCTAAATTATTTGAGGAACATCATTGACATCTTTCTAAAATAAATCTCTAGTAATTACACTTTGGGAAAGGCCAATGTAAAATATATTTCCATTAATAATTTTGTAAAAGCATATAACTAAAATATATATATATATATATATATATATATATATATATATCTGTAGAAAGCAGAGGCATAAAGAAAAGATAAACTGATGTCATTTCTGAGTAGTGAGATTATGGATGCTTTAAGTTTTCTCCTTGGTATATTTCTAAGTTTCTGATTTTTTTATAAGTGAATTCATGTTGTTACTATATAAGTGAAAAGCATACATTGTACTAAATATAATCCTATTTTTATACACCACATAACTCTACATGCGATCACTTCTCATGCCTCAACTCAAATAGCTAAAAATCTGACATTTAGTATGTAGAAGGTTTTGTGTTAAGAACTGAATCTTATTTAATCCTCAAAAAAATTGGTGAAGAATTTTCACTATTTTACAAATGAATAAACTGATATTTTGGGAGGTTAAGTCACTTGCTTATTATATGAGGGAACAAGGAACTGTATCCCAGGTCTGTTTGACATCGAATTCCACAATATTAACCACTGAGCTCTGTTAAAACCCTGAGGGCAAGAATTATGTTTCATGTTAGATATTCCCAAAGCACATCATAATAGTACCATATAATACTAACCAAACAAAACTAATACTTAATACTTATTCTTTGGCTATTAGGTACAAGGTATATATGTTTTGAATACTAACATTAGAATTTAATATTTTATGCTGTGCTAGGGACAGGGTTAAGGATTTGTTGTATGTTCATCTCATTAATTCTCACCAGAACCATATAAGTTTAATGCTACTATTATCCCAGTTTATTGGTGAGAAAACAAAGTGATATGCAGGTACAAAAATCAAGATAGAAACCATATCAGCTTAATTCCAAAATCAGCGCTCTTACTCATTAAATCAGTATAACACCACAAAAGGGATGCATTGTTATCCTAATAGGCAGCTTTTAAACTGAGTTCTTTCTTTAAAAGAAAAAGGACTTAGACACTAATTTAATTGAACTTTCTTACATCAGCATATAGAAGTGTAGTTATTCTATTCATTTGTTTCTTAAAATGATTAAACTGTTATCTAAAAGAGATGAAAAACCCATACCATAAATCAGTTCAGACTTTTTTTTTTAAATTTCAGTATATGACGGGGGTACAAATGCATAGGTTACAGTCTCACTCTGTAGCTAGGGCTAGAGTTCAGTGGCATCGTCATAGCTCACTGCAACCTCAAACATCAGGGCTCAAGCGATCCTCCTGCCTTAGCCTTCTGAGTAGCTGCGACTACAGAAACAAGACACCACAGCTGGCTAATTTTTTAAATTTTTTGTAGAGATGGGGGTCTCGCTATTGCCCAGGCTGGTCTCAAACTCCAGGCCTCAAGCTGTCATCCTGCCTTGGCCTCCCAAAGTGCTAGGATTACAGGCTTGAACCACATGCCCAGCCCATTTTAGATTTTGGTGATATTTAAAACATCACCTTAAAGGAATATATGTTTCCAGAATACAATGATGATAAATTATCTCTTATAACATTAATATTCTATAATTTTCTGACTGATGTATTTGAACATGAAAGAAAAAAAAACTTCATGTTGGGTGGGCTTATTCTACATACACTTAGTGTGGTGTGCTAGACAATCTCCAATACTCATCCTTTTTCCATGAGTTATTAATACATCTTCCTTCTTCTATTCACCCATAGCAAGCTGAATCTGGCACATGGTGCATGCACAAAAATGTTGGTTGCTGAATATCTTTATTACACATCTTATTAGTTTAAAAACTGAATTTCTTTAATATTGTGTCTTATTTCCATCTTGGTGTCTCCACTAAGCTCCAGTGTTTTATTTATTAATATCTCTGGATACCTTGGATCTGGCACTGTTTCTTTCAAAGTAAGAAACTCAATAGATACTTTTTGAATAAACAAAATAATCTCATTTAATCCCTAAAACAATCTTGGGAGGTGTACTCATTTTTCTACTCATTTTCTAAGTTAAGAATTTTGCTCAAAGCATAGTTGCTAGCACACGGCAGATGAGGACCCAAGCAAGGTATATGAAATTCCACAGCTATATCCTTTCTATTTATTCATTTACTAGATATTTAGTTCAGCTCTAACATTACACATGGCCACAAAAACTGTAACAATCTAAAAAAATTGCACAATTTAATTATTCCCATCATCTTTAATGTTTTTGACGGTCATGATCCTTTAAGCTAGGCTTAAATTAAAAACTCTTTTAAACGTTTTATTCTTTATTGCAAGAAAGATACTTGCTAAAACATTTTTAAATTAAAAAAATAATCTACCACTTAAAAGTATCAGAGGAAGCTCACTTTAAATTTCATACCCTGGTAAACATTAATTTTTATAAAACAAACAACAAAAGGAATAAGCTATGCAAATTGTGTCCGTTGTTCAACAAATGCTTAACACCAGTGGCCTCTAAAGTGACTTTATTCTGTATAAATAAAAACATTCAGAAATGATCTATTCACCTTCCTAAGTCTAAAATACTTGAAAATATCTTCAGTATTTCCCATTTAATAGACTCCTACCAAATATGTAAGTCAACATCCATTGGTAAATTGATAATACTCTTTAAAGCTAATCATGAAACTTAAATTTTACTTATAAGTTTAATTAATTGAAAAATGAACTTTTTCCAAATTTACTACAGACTCTTATAATTAGTAGATTTGACATTTCTGATTTTTGCATATCATATACTTCATAGAAATGCATCAAGTGTACATATTCCTTTGCATAGCATGTGAATTTGTACCCATCATAAAATAAAGCTGATTAACTGGTAAACCGTCCAGTGAAATTCTATCTTTTGGTCAGCTTAGTCTAATAGGAGTTTTTCCACTAAATTACCCAGATGAACACAAACCTTAAACAATTATATCCTACTAGCTCATGTGTGTAATTGCTAAGGTGGAAAATTACAGCAAATGCGAAGGTACAGATGTTCATTTTCAGATGACCAAACAAAATAGGGGAAAAAAATTCTTTTCCATATTGATTTCTATTTATATAATACATTATTTTCCATTAAATACAACTCTGGTGTATTTAATTAAAAATGAGTAAAATAATTAAAATAAGACTGGTAAGACTTTTAAAGGATACACTACCGGGGAGCCTGCAGCCTCAAGGCCTCACGGGGCTATCCACATCCCCAAGTGCAGTGCCTTGACCGAATTCGAACCTCACAGAACAAATCCCTTTATTAAAAGGATTTGTTCTGTAAAATTTGGATTCAGCCAAAAGGCCACACTCAAGGATCCAGAAGGCTACATGTGGCCCCAAGGCTGCAGGTTCCCCAACCCTGCGAGGAGTGCATTATTTACTTTGCAATAGCACTTCACTCAACATCCAGCAATTTAGTCACTATGCTGTACAAAGAGGCAAAGTTACAGAAAAAAGGAGCAATAGCACTGTCTTTAAATATGTGCAAAGATCTGTCTTCAAGTTGCTGAGAAAAAAAAAATACAAACTATTCCATCTTTAAAGCATTCACAACCTTTCTCTTTAACAAGCTTGCCTTGTTTTCTTTGGTGATTTTTCATGGTACTTCACTGTACTTTAGTCTTCTAGACCAAGTTATGCTCTATTGTTTACTAGCAAAATTATTATCCGGGAATCATTTTGGCCTTCGATTGAAAAGAGCTTTTTTTCTCATTTGCCTTAGTTATTGCTTTAGCCAGTTTCTGCTGAGGTCTGTGGACTGACTCTACCCACCAGCATCTTATTTCACAGGACTGAGGGAGCAGGCAAGTACAGAGTGCAGGACTTCTATAAGCTTTCCATTTATGCACAATTTTACCCTTCTAAATTTAAAGTACAGCTATGAGACCAGAATTATATCTTATGGTTATATGTTATATTTAGCATGTTATATCTGTTTTTTTTTATTGTCTCTTTTCCACACTCTTCTATGGATTTCAAGACATCTTTTGCCTACAGCACATAGACTAGTGTTGAGGACCTCACAGACGATCAGTAAGCATTGTTCAATGAATGACTGAATGAAAGAGCCTCACATCCCAATCGGACACTTGTGAAAAAATTGTTTAATAGAGTTTCAGTGAGGAATTAGCCCTTGGTGGAATTCATATGGTTCTATAAACAACAAGTAAATCTTTGGTTATTATTGACAACATTCACCTGCTGACATAGATATTTTTCTATGCAAATTAATGTACATTAAATTAAGATGTAGAAATCTCAATAATACTGTGTTTAATTGTGGAGACTCTCGATTCAGACTGCCTAGCTGAGAAATTTAGCTTTGCCACTGACTTAGGATAATATTGGACAAGTTGCTTAACTGTTTTATGCTTGAATTTCTACATATATATTATAAAAAGGAAGTATAATGAAATAAGGATTAATAATAAACACCATATCATAGAATTGTTGTGAGGATTAAATAAGTTATTACATGTGACACACTTAAAACAGTGCCTAATGCAGTGAATTATAGCTAAAAATATTAACTACTATGGTTAATATTAATGTAGTCACATTTTCTGCTTAATACATGTTAGTGGAAGCCATCTCTATAAAAATTACTACTATCATTAATTCTACTTGGACTTTGATTAGATTGAACTGGACCCCAAGAGATTGACTATCCTTAGGGGGACAGTAAAATTTGTTTCCTAATTACACTAAGTTGAGTACCAAATTTTAACCCAAACAGAATATGGATAAACTGTGGGAACAGACTACTAATTAAAACAGCATCAATAATATCTTAATATAAATAAGCTAATCTAATTGATTCCATTCACAAATGTGAACTTCTGATCATTAGAAGGGAAGGTTCAGAGACAGTACAGAGCAAGGTCAATTTGAGGAGGGTTTTAAAACAAGAGCGTAAAGGCACACTGAAACAGAAGTAACGGCCCATGAAGACACACTTTGCTTCACAATTTTCCTCAGAACATGCACACAACAAATATCATCTGGTACCACATCATTTTTCTTATTACCATTATTACTGAAATTGACAGATTCAATTTAAATCCACGTTCTTTATATTTGTAGTTGAAAGTCCTGTGGAATGGTGGTAAACAAATCAAATATACATGCACGGAATTAATCACTATTGGAGCACATACCTAATCCTCTTTAGTAAGTATTTTTGTTAATGGTACTTAATTTAAAAGAAGAATCGAAGTAAAAACTTTGGGTTACTTTCTATAAAAAAAATTCTTTTCATGTGTTATTGACTTATTAACTGAGACTGAATGCCACAGCTATATGGTAAGGCAATATATTAAAACAATATTCAATTTCCAAACTGTAAAATATCTTAGCTGCTAAAAAAAAAAAAAAAAAATTGTAGAAAATAATCTGGGCTCAGAGCAAGGTACACATTTGATTTTCCATAGTACCATTTTTGTCTTCCTAGTATTTTTTTCCATTCCCTATACCAGTATGCTCATATCTCTCCCATCATATAAACACATCCCCTGGAACTTTCTCTCGTGGTACTTTTGTTTGCATCTTACTCCTAAACTGCCCCAAATTTTTAAAGTTGAGACACTCCGGCTCAGTTTATCTTCTCACCCTACTGAAACACTTTATAGTTCAGGTTTTGAAAATCTTTTACTTGTTCTGATGAGAAAGCCTATTTTCAGGTTCTGCAGGACTTGATTGTTGTGCAGAATTCATGATTCTTAACCTCCTTCTCCTTCTTGGCACTCTAGTCTCCATTGGTGCCTACCACATTCATTTCCGATGCTTTTACTTCCATGTCTCTGACTGTTCCTTCTCTGCCTTCTTGACTAGATTTTTCTCCACATGTCTTCCTTTTGCTTATGATTTTTGGAGAGTCTCTAACTTCCCCCCACCATGCTAAATTTTCTTCCTGACTGAATGATACTAATCAACCCCAAGACGTTAGCTATTGTCTTTATGTGGGAGGCTCCAGTATCTCCTACCCTAACCCAAATTTTTCTCCCAAGTCCTAAATCAATAGTTCTCACTTCTTTGGTACATAAGCATTTGAATGCCTCACAGGATTGAACCCTAAACACACACGGACCTCACCAATACCACTACTCCTCTTAAGAAAAAAAAAACAAAACTAAATAACAACAACCATTTTAGTCCTTGTGCATTTCCTATCTCTGTATAGGACTAAACCAAGAACCCTACAGTCAACCTGGAATCCTACCTCTGTATTATCCCCATATCCAAATAATCAAATTTATCACACAAGTTTCTCCCAAACTGGTTGTCTTCTCTCCAAGCCCAATTTCACATGTTAAGTTAGATTCTAGCCAACCTCTCTGTCTAGATTAACTCTAAGCATTTAATTCCATCTAGATGGACTCAAAGCATATACTATAACCCCAAGGGGATACATGAAATCTCCAGAAATGTGAAGCAGTGGGTGTAGTTTGGAATCGTTTCCTATGTGATTCTAACAGAACATACCACTCCTGTCCCTTGTTTTCTCTGTGCTCAGGGTTGAAATCACTTTTCTAATCCCTTTAAGTGGTTCTTATCCTTGACTGCACACTGAAATCCCCTGGAGAGATAGAAAAATTCAGATGTCTGGGTCCCACACCCAGAAATTCAGAAATAATTGTCTGGGGTGCACCCTGCTGATTCTGACATACTGTCAAGGTTCAGAACCACTGTTCTAGACCAATAATATCTGAAATGAGTGAACAACATTCCAGGGCTACAGAAAACAATCCATTGACATAGGCTATTCATAAAAAATTCTATTGATAATATACTTTTTAATTTAGTGCTTAAAATTTTAATAAAATTTTGTATGTTTAAAATATACATAATGCATTAGCATTGGTAGGCAGTAGTGCATAGTAAATAAAAATATTTTAAAAAAATTGTAGTTACATGCAAATAAGTAGGCATAAAGCAACCAAAAGTTTGGGACTCTTTGCTGTAAACTGTAGCTCATTATCTACCAGTGCAACTGTTTACATACTGGTCTTTCATCTAGCATGCCCGTTTGCTGGGTCAAGTAATTATTCCACTGTAGTTACCTCCCAAAAACCAAATATGAACCTGTCACTCCCTTGCTTTAAATCTTCAATTCTAAGTTGTCTTGTTTAATTCCAAGTTGATTAACTAAATAACCTGTAGAAAATTAAGTAGAAATTCTGAACGTGGCTTGCAAGCACCTTCACAGTTTCTCTTTAAATTCTACAGCCTTCTTTCTCCCCGTTCCATCCTCATAACTTATGCTGAAATATTTTCCTGCTTATCTGAATTCACTAGGTTCCTGTTCACAGTGGCTTTCCTCAGTCTGCAAGGGTCTTATTCTTCTCTTCTACTTGCTAACTCTCCATTAAATTTATAAAAGACAATTAAACAGAGGTCTTCTCTCAAATATTCTAGGATTATTAATTAAATATCTACTAGAGCACTCATCACATTTTACTGCAATTATTATCATACGTGTTCGTTTTTCCGTATTAAAATTCGAGCTCCTGAAAAACTAAAATTGACTTTTTCATATTACATTTTTCCAATATCTGGCACTGAGTTAAGTATACAATAGTGGCTTAATATATGTCTGTTGACTAAATTCAGTTTTTCCATAAATACGTCAAAAATAACAATGAAAAAATTAATTCTTGACTAAATAATCAAGGAATAATAAATTCTTAAAAAGTGAATGGGTGTTGTTTGTTACAAAGAAAATCAAAACAAAACAACCCATTTCTAAAACAAACAAAAGCAGCTCAATATTTACTACAGACCAATGACTTTACCTACACATATATTATCAGTTCTGTTTTCTTTCTATTAACAGGAATGCACTATTAATAGAAACACTGATTACTGCAGAATGATAAATTATTTTCATAATGGTAATACTATGGAAATTCAATATTCTAAAATGCTATTCTAATCAAAGATTAAATTATATTTACTATACTCAGGTTGTAACATCTAACTGCATGAAAATTTCAGACTTATGGAATAATAGTGCTGGAAGAGTTAAATTCTTCACTTTACAGATGGGAAAACAGATTCATAGAAGCAAAGTGTCTCGCCTTAGGTCACGCAACTAGCTAATAACTGAACCACTGGCATAAATCACATTTCCTAAGATTGCTTTCTTAGCCCTCCTTCGACCATACCAAACTGACTTCTCTATTGGTGAATGAGGCTATCAGATTCCAGACTAAATAATGCTGAATTATACTTCACTGTCCAAGGAACAGAATGTTATTATGAATAAAACATTACTTTTTGATGTTTAAATGTAATGAAATGAGAAACATAAAACATTGTTATGGCTCTATGAAATATTAAGTGGCTTTGAACTTACAGGTTTTTAGGCATCTAAAGCAAAAGTGATTGTTAGGGAATGGTATGTAAATAATCAGAAAAAAGACATTTTAAATAATAGGTTTATAATTCCTCAAAAATGTTAATTTATGTAAACATATCAACATATAACAATTATAAGCAAAACATAATAATTAGTCATACAATGATAAAAGTTTTAATGTAGGTTAAAGTTGAGAATGGATTCACAGTCAAACCACCCAC
>RJWJ010032864.1:0-18254 GCA_004363605.1 Indri indri
CTACATGTAAATTTGAAAGAAAGAATCTAGACATAGACTTTATACCTTTCACAAAAATTAACTCAAAATGGAGTACAGACCTAAATGTGAAACACAAAATTATAAAACTCCTGGAAGATAACACAGGAGAAAATCTAGATGACTTTGGGTATGGCAATGACTTTTTAGATATAACACTAAAGACATGATCAATGAAGGAAATGATTAATAAACTGAACTTCATTAAAAGTAAAAACTTCTGATTTGTGAAAGACACTATCGAGAGAATGGGAGGATAAGCCACAGACTGAGTGAAAATATTTGCAAATGACGTATCTGGTAAAGGAGAACATAACTTGTATATGTTATTCAAGACATACAAAGAACCCTTAAAACTCAACGATAAGAACATGAACAACCTGAGTTTAAAGGCAGGCAAAAAACCTGAACACCTCACCGAAGAGGATATACAGATGGCAAGTAAGCATATGAAAAGATGTACAACATCATATGTCATTAGGGAATTGCAAATTAAAACAATGAAACATCCCTACACAACTACTTAAATAGCCAAAAATCCAAAACACCGACAATACCAAATGCTGGCGAGGACATAAAGCAACAAGAACTCTCATTCACTGCTGTTGGGAATGCAAAATAGTACAGTCACTTTGGAAGACGGTTTGACCATTTGATCTAACAATTTCACTCCTGGGTATTTACCCAAATGAATTGGCATCTTTTGCCCATACAAACACCTGCACACAAACGTTAATAGCAGCTTTATTCATAACTGCCTAAACTTGGAAGCAACCAAGATGTTCTTCAGTAGGTAAATGGATAAACCATAGTACAACCAGACAATGGAATATTATTCATTGCTACAGAGAAATGAGCTATCAAGCCATGAAAAGACAGGGAGGAAACTTAAATGCATATTACTGAGTGAAAGAACCAATCTGGAAAGGCTACATAATGTATTTTACCAACTATATAACATTCTGGAAAAGGAAAAACCATGGAAACAGCAGAAAGATTAGTGGTTGTCAGGGATTGGGAGGAGGGAGAGATGAACAGGTGGAGAACAGGAGATTTTTAGGGCAATAAAATACTCTATATGATACTGCAGTGTTGGATACACGTCATTATACATTCGTCCAAACCCACAGAATTTACAACACCAAGACTGAAGCTTAATGTAAGCTATGGACTTTGGGTGACAGCGATGTGTCAATGTAGGTTCATCAATTGTAACAAATGTACCTCTCTGGTGCCAGTGCCAGAGGTTACGTGTGGGGAGGTCAGGTTGAGGGGTGAGGAAGGAGTATATGGGAATTCCCTGAACCTTCTGCTCAATTTTGCTGTGGAACTAAAACTACTCTAAAAAATAAAGTCTATTTTTTAAAAGGCAGAGAAAGAAGAAAATAGGATTATCATGATTGATGTAAACCAATCATCATTATTTTGCCTGGGCCTGGGAACACTGGTGCCCTGAACCAAATTGGATTTCTGTTAGCAAGGAAGAAGAACTTTCCTCCTTGCTGGTATTTTTTAATTAGTATTTTTGGCTATAATACCCTTCCTGACAATGCTATTGTAATCCCTGTTGTTTTTATTGGACATATGACATTGGACATAGGCAACTAACAGTGTGTGCCTGCTGTACAGGGTGCTTTCCTGTGATTTCTAATTCTTATTAATAGTATTGAAGGGACAACCAAGAGGCTCTGGCCTGGTCCCCCTGGCACCTTCTCTGACCCAGTCTCTCTCTTTGCTTCCTTCTTGTGAGTTAAATGTTCTTGTTTGTAAAATGGACAGGTGGTTCCAGGTGCAGCCTGCAGTCGTGGGACCACAGCCACAGGTGAGAGTTGAGGGTGAGGGATTAAGTTGAAAGACTTGCCCTTAATAGCACTGAGACATAAAAACCTGTTTTTATCTTTGTTTGAAATATTATAAAAAGTATAAACAAAGAAATTGGGTGCCATCAGAGCTGCTTGCCTGAATCTAGGATGATAGGTGGATGGAGCAGCTCCCCTAAACTGTTCTACAACAATTAAAACCCCTGGCTGGAACCGAAGGCTTGCCAGAGCTCAGTTTTCATAAATGCTGCTCCTATGGCCTGAGAAGCTTAAAATGTATGTTATCCCAGCCCTCTGGTAGTTACAGAATGACCAGCAATGTTGCTGGAAACAGGGTTATATATAGTGATTATATTAAAATGTTCATGTATGTGAATTATGTTTGGCTGAAGTCAGAACTTAAGCCAATATCCTTTAAAAGGAAAGAACTGCATCACATTAATTAATTAGAGTTTATGCTTATACCCTTATTATAACAAAGCCCGGATGCTTGTCTAAACCAAAGTCTTAAGTTTATTATAGCAATTAGAGTAAGGTGTTGGAATTTCATGTGTGTATGTGTGCGTGAATAACACAAGTCTTAACATTCCTTAGCAGAGTCCTATTCTTGAGTAGTGCTTTTGCAGAATGGCAGTTTTCACAAAGGCATAGCATTTCTCTCTCAACAGAGAAACCCAAACAGAACTTTAATCAATGGCAGATCCAATATTCCTTCTTTATTTGACATTAGTCTAAGTTTAGGCTCTAATCTATATGTTTTAATTATGTTTAAACCAACATGTAAACTGATATTGCCTCACTTGTTTCCATGGCAGAAAATGGACCATCACAAACTGTAAACTAGAGCATTGTTCTCTTTATGCCCCATTTCTTTTTTTGTTTTTCTCCTTTTTTTTTACTTCAGGGTATTATAAGGGTACAAACATTATGGTTACATTTTATGTCTTTGCCTCACCCAAGTGAGGGTTAGAGGCATGCCCTTTCCCTCTACAATGTTCCCCGTGTCTTTTAGTTGCGAGTTTACCCCCTCATCCCCTAATCCCTGGAGAGTATTACTGCCATGTGAGCACCCTGGTGTTCATCAGTTAGTACCAATTTGATGGCGAGTACAAGTGGAGCCCATTCTTCCAATCTTGTGATACCTCACTTTAGATAATAGGCTTAAGTTTAATCCAGGAACGTATAAGAGGTTCTAGATCACTGTCGTTTCTTATGATTGAGTAATATTCCATTGTATACATATGCCGAATTTTAATAATCCACTCATGAATTGACAGGCACTTGAGTTGTTTCCAAATCCTTGCAATAGTGAATTGTGCTGCCATAAATATTCAGGTGCAGGCCAGGCGCGGTGGCTCACGCCTGTAATCCTAGCACTCTCGGAGGCCGAGGCGGGTGGATCGTTTGAGCTCAGGAGTTCGAGACCAGCCTGAGCAAGAGTGAGACCCCGTCTCTACCAAAAATAGAAAGAAATTAATTGGACAGCTAAAAATATATAGAGAAAAAAATTAGCCAGGCATGGTGGCACATGCCTGTAGTCCCAGCTACTCGGGAGGCTGAGGCAGTAGGATGGCTTGAGCCCAGGAGTTTGAGGTTGCTGTGAGCTAGGCTGACGCCATGGCACTCGCCCCAGGCAAGAGAGTGAGACTCTGTTTAAAAAATATATATATTTGGGTGCAGATGTCTTTATTATAGAATGTCTTTTGCTCTTTTGGGTAGATGCCTAATAGTGCTATTGCTAGATCGAATGGTATTTCTATTTTTAGCTCTTTGAGGCATCTCCAAATTCTTTTCCACAGAGGTTGCACTAATTTGAAGTTCCACCAGCAGTGTAAGAGTGTTCCTGTCTCTCCTCACCAGCATTTGTTGTTTTGGGATTTTTTGATAGAGGCTAATCTCACTGGGGTTAGGTGATATCTCATTGTGGTTTTGATTTGCATTTCTCTAGTGATTAGAGATGTTGAGCATTTTTTTATATGTTTGCTGGCCATTATTCTGTCTTCTTTTGAAAAGTTTCTGTTCATTTCCTTTGCCCATTTGTTGATGGGGTTGTTTGATGTTTTCTTGTTGATTTTTTTAAGTTCTAGATAGAGTCTAGTTATTAGCCCTTTATCAGATGTGTAGAGAGCAAATATTTTCTCCCATTTTGTAGGTTGTCTATTCGCTCTAATGATAGTTTCCTTGGCTGTACAAAAGCTTTTTAATTTGATCAGATCCCATTTATTTATTTTTGTTGCTGCGGAGATTGCTTTGGGGGTCTTCTTCAAGAATTCCTTGCCTAGGCCAATGTCTGAAATGGTCTTCCCAACATCTTCTTTTAGAATTCTTAAGGTTTTATGCCTTAGGTTTAAGTCTGTTATCCATCTTGAAACTTTTTGTGAGAGGTGAGAGGTGGGGATCCAGTTTCATTCTTCTACATGTAACTATCCAGTTTTCCCAGCACCATTTATTGAAAAGAGATTCTTTTCCCCAGTGTATATTTTTGTCTGCTTTGTCAAAGATTAGATTACCATGTGGATGGTTTCATCTCTGGATTCTCAGTCCTATTCCAGAGGTCTATGTCTCTGTTCCCTTGCCAGTACCATGATGTTTTAGTTACTATAGCCTTGTAGTACAGCTTGAAGTCTGGTAATCTGATACCTCCCAGTTTGTTCTTTTTACTTAAGATTGCTTTTATGCCCCATTTCTGTTTCCCACTTTCCTACTTTCTTCACTTCCTCATACCTTTAAAAACATCCAAATGGAGGCCGGGCGCGGTGGCTCACGCCTGTAGTCCTAGCACTCTGGGAGGCCGAGGCGGGCGGATCGTCCTGAGCTCAGGAGTTCGAGACCAGCCTGAGCAAGAGCGAGACCCCTGTCTCTACCAAAAATAGAAAGAAATTAATTGGACAGCTAAAAATATATATAGAAAAAATTAGCCGGGCACGGTGGCGCATGCCTGTAGTCCCAACTACTCGGGAGGCTGAGACAGTAGGATTGCTCGAGCCCAGGAGTTTGAGGTTGCTGTGAGCCAGGCTGATGCCACGGCACTCGCCCCAGGCAAAAGAGTGAGACTCTGTCTCAAAAAAAAAAAAATAAATAAAAACATCCAAATGGAATTTAAGCCATTTAAGAAATTTTCTCTTTGGTGGTATTTTCTAATTAAGAATTTTTTTTCTGGATATAAATATGCTTCATCACAATATTATTGTAATCCTCATTTTTATATATATCATTTTTAATAAAGGTATATTTCTTAAAACCAAAAAAAAAAAAAAGATTGTATATGTGCTGCTGTCAGAGGAGTCCTTTGCAGTGCATGGGTTAATTTGTTCATTTATCCCACAGGCATTGGTCAAGCATATATTATGTCCCAGGCACTCTGGGATCTAAACACTTACCCTCAGAAGTTCACAAGGCAGCAGAAGAAACAGACTTGTAAATTAAATGCTGTAACTTGATGTACTGCCATGACAAAGATCTATGTAACACAATATGCAAACCCTACTGAGGGACAAGTATGCCCCACAGGAGATGCTATTTGAACTAAATTTTGAAGGCTGCTTAACAAAGCCCTAGCTCCTAGCCGTGATTCAGGACCAGAGATTCAGTTCTCAAGTGATAGAAGACCTCACTGGAGTTCCAGTCCTAGTGGGAAGCTGAGAAGCCAAGCCTATTAGCTCCATACAATATAACGTAATTGAGCCATTAAGAAAAAATCATATCCTCTAATCATTCATTCAAGAAATATTTATTGAGTCCCTACCATGTTTGCAGCAGTGTTCTATGTACCAGGAATATAGAATTGAACAAAACAGATATAAGTCCTCACCCTGGTGGAAATTAAAATGAGGAAGAAAATAGTATTAAAGACTTGAGAAAATGTTATGTGAAAGAAACTTGTTACAGAATAGTATATACATTGATCAGTGTTTGGCTGTGGAAACAAAATATACACAGTATAATCTCAATTTTGTTATATATAAAAAGTCTAAAGAATTATTGTATCAGCTAGCTTTTGCTGCATAAAAGTTTAGTGGTTTAAACAATAACATTCATTTAGCTTAGTGGTTTAAACAATATCATTTATTGAGCTTACAATTTGGTGGGTTTACATTCTGGGGTGGGCTTAGCTGTTGGTTCTTCTCCTGGTCTCGATTGTGTTCATTCATGTGTCTGTGTTCACCTGCCAGTGAACAGGAAAGTTCTGTTTCTGGGAATTTGCAGAATGTTGGCTGATGTGATGGTGCAGCTGGGTCACATATTTCTCACCATTCGGCAAGCTAGCAGAGACTCGTTTACATGGTGGCAGTATATTTCAAGAGAAGAAAGAGAAGGTAAGCACAAGCATAAGCATTTTTATGTCTCTGCTGTGACACCTTTGCTCTTGTCCTATTGGCCAAACCCAGAATCAGGAGAGAGGAATACCTGAGGCTGTGGCTACAGGGAGGTATGAACAAATTGGAGGTTCCTGCTGCAATAATTTACTATACATGTACACCAAAAAGTTGAAGATGGTTATCTGGGTAGTCGGATTATAGTTTATTATTTATCTCTATTTCTCCTTAAATTTTCAAATTTCCTTTCATGATCATATAGAATTTTAATAAGAAGAAAATGGAACAATAAATAGGGAGAGTCCTGAAGCCCACTAGTGTGGCCTAGGGAAGAGAGGAAGAGTCAGGAGAAGAAATTCAGGGACCAGTTATCAGAACATGAGAATGAAGAGGGGCCTGCAACTTGGAGCACAGCGACAGCTCCCAGTGGGCGGCACTGCATCCTGGCTTCTAGGGACTAGTTCATATGTCACCAAGTCTGGCTGAATTGGAGAAGAGGGGCTTTAGCAACTTGCTTCTTGGCTCAGAAATAAATTAGGTTATGGCAGAATCTACATATATAGGAAATGAGAAGATCCAGCTTGGGGTGCAGGAGCAAGGATAGGCAGGAGGAATAATGATGAAGGGAACCCCCTTATGGAAATCCAAACCTCCTATTGGAGTGGTATGAACTACAGAAAGGTAGAAGGAAATTAGAAGTCTCTTTGATAATCCCGTCCTTTTATTCAATCTCTTCATTACATCAGAAAGAGTCCCAGAGAAGTGGCAGGACTTGACAGGGTCACCAAGATCTTATGGCAGATGTAGAAGGAGAGCCCAGGTCTTCTGAGAGCAAGTCTGGTGCTTTCTCCAGTTGCACTGCTGCCATGAAGGCATCTGGTCCATTCATACACAGTGGAATGTTGAGTTTTCTCTTTCTCTCCTTCTCTCTGTTTCTCTCTCTCTCTCTCTCTCTCTCTCTCTCTCTCTTTCTCTCTCTCTCTCTCTCTCGTGCACACACACACACACACACACACCCCTTAGGTGTTAAGATGATCCAGGTGTTACCATTATTGATGGTCACCACGTCTTGCTGTGCCGTTAAGCCCATCCCTGGAGGTTATGAACTAAAATACACCAGGCAAGCAATTTTTAAAAGACATACAGTTAAAAAGCACTTGAAAAATATAGGCTGATTTGCCATGTCAACACTGGTTTGAGGGCTGGCATTTTGCCAGAAGGATAATTATCTGCTACATTGATGGAACTTTCTTGGCATTAGTTGACTTGAGCCTATTAGTATGCCCAAGGCTGTTACCTTGAAAGAAGCGTTAAGAATAAAAGTTTTTGTTAATGCAAGGGTATTTTATTATTTATCAAGATCATTAATGTTCCTTTTTACGATGACTAAAATCAGATATTCTGTTACTTCACAACAATGAACCCAATCATTGCATCTATCTAAATATATTTAAGCTAAGAGTACAAATGTAACAATTAAATGGAAGGGAACAAGAAAAAGAAAGAGAGATGGAAGAGACACTGTTTATATTCCAGGGCTTACAGAATTCCAAGAAGGGATTATGATTTGTAACCCATGCGAATAGGTACAACAGGATTCAGAGCTCTCTGCAGAGTTTTAGGATTTCCCATTTCTACCACTCATAGATAGGGAAATGAGTTCATTATTGTGTCAGGTCAAAAAATGATTTAGACTTAATGATTTGGTTATTTAACTGACTGACTTAGATAATAACTCAATCTTTTCACTTTATTTTCTCTTAAGTGAGGACTTGGTGGTCTGTCTTCCTTATCCCATTCCTTTCTCCTCGTTCTCAGTGAGAGCTCACTCATCCTTTATTCCTGCCACCATAGGTTTAGGATATCTGGAAAGCATATCGTCTATAAGGTGATAAGACATTCAAACATTGTTGCTATTGCTCAACCATTGACTCAACGTAAGTCCAAAGTCCCAAAATCTCCCCCAAAGGTGAGGGCTCATGACTGTGCTCAGCAGTCCCTGGGATTGCTCTGAGTTGGCATTGTCTCCATTTCCATTTGCATTTTCCCATGTGGATCATGTCATACACACAATGCACTGCAGTTTCTGGTAGCTAACAGATCTTTGCTAAATGAGCATCTATTCCAAATGTAGGGCATTTGGTTGAAGTAGGTTTGGCTCTCAATCCAATGTTTCATGGGGTTTAAAAGTCACTATATGATCCTCTGTTGTTTATATGCTGTAACCTTCAAAGCAAATGAACCTGCTGGTCACTGGGCTTTCCTTTACCTCTGGGCCCCTGAGCCATAACTAAAAATCTCACAAATGGGTAGAATCGTGACCCGCAAGCTCCCACTTTTCTACTCAGCTCTTCTCTGATTGCAAACTGTGCCATACAGTGAGAAGAACCCAGGGTTCAGAGACACCAGAACACAAATCCCAGCTCCAATACTTCCTTTGGTATTATGCCCGTCCAGGGGTCTTTTGAAGCAAACTAACAGATAATTCCGGGGAGAAATAATCTACTTTTGGGACATTTCTGAATCTATTCTATACGCGAGTAATTAAAAAATAATTTGAAAGATTTATTAACAAACATTTATTGAATGACCACTTTGCACCACGCTTTCTAGGCTTATGGAGATAAATAATTTTTTTTCTTTTAGGCAAGCATGAAAATGAGGTTTATTGAGGAGAGAAAGATAGGATTATAGGGCAAAAGCAAGATACAGGTTTACAGAGCATGGTACATATGCCACAGATGATGACCGGGCCCACTGTTGCAGCAAAGGGAGAGCAGAAGAAAGGGCACAAAAGAAAGTAGAGATAAATTAAGTCTCTTTCCTCAAGAAGCTCATGGCCTGAAAGGGAAGACACATCTATAGGAAGATTAATTATAACATGTTGTGCTAAGTGCACCAGTAAAATTGAGAGGCGGGCACAGCAGTAGCACAGAGGAGTAGTGACAAACTTTATCTTGGGGCAGAGATGCTCAGAGAAGGCCTCTAACATCTCGTTCAGTAGGGCAGGCCACCAGATCTTTCAAGGATCTGTGAGATCTATGTAAGATATGTGGAACTGGGGAATATTTGGGCTAAAAGGTATCTTTAGAAACCATGCTAGTCTATCTTTCTACATTTAGTCAAGACAGCATCTATTGACTGTTCCTGCAAATAGTGCAGGCTATATAATTTGTGGAACCTCTTGTTCAAAAAGCAAGAAAAAAAGTGGTGTGAAAGGTACTAAAATATAAAGGGTTTTCTTCTGTGGTCTCTTTTTTGACTTACAGTATTTTAAATTTGTTATTTAATGTTCTAAGTAAAAAAGAACACTTTACAAATTATTTGCTTGAATTTTACTATTTATCTTTACATTTTTCTTCCCTTTTTTTTTTTTTTTTATGAAATGGGTCTTGCTATGTTGCTCAGGCTGGAGTGCAGCCGCTATTCACAGACATGATCATTGCACACTACAGCCTCAAACTCCTAGGCTCAAGGAATCTTCCTGCCTCAGCCTCCCGAGTAGCTGGGACTACATGTACGTGCTACTGTGCCCATCTCCCATCTTTACATTTTCAATGCCAGTTTTAAATGCAAACATAAGAGCATTAACTTGTATGTGGAATCATTGAAATTAAGCAATTCTTATTTCATAGCTTGTACACGCTTAGGCATTTCATTCTTACCAGAACAGTGGAAATGCTCACAAAACTAGCCCAAGTGTTTTTATTTCACTTCTTGATATGAGCACATTCTACCAATACTCTCTACCTTTGGCTTACTGAGGAGTAAGGAAGAACTGAAAGGAAAAAAAAATTATGGATTGCCTTATCTTGCCTTTTCCTCTGTCATTTTCAGTGTAAGTGGCTGGCTGATACAGGGAAGTAATATGAGAAAGGATATGATAGGGTTCTTTGTATGTTTCTTAGAATGCCATTGCCTTCTTTCTGCAGTTGAACAAGTTCTGGTTCAACAGAAAGCCTGGCCTCTTGGGGCTGTCAGCACCTCCACTTACTCAGCCTGAGACATAAAACTTACCTTCTGTTTGAGTCTCACCAGACTTCTGTGCTCATATGGTATTGGGAGCGCCATATGCAAATGAGGCATCAAGAAACAGTGGACACATGTGTTGCGCACTTCTCCTCTGCTCATGTGCATGCTCCATTGTCCCATTGGACTTAACTCACACAAGTTCAAAGACAAAGTCACTAAGGCTTTCATGATAGCAATAGAACATTTAACTAAGCGAAGGGCCCACGAAGCAGGCTCCATATACAAATAAAGGCTAAAACTGTATTGGGGCTCTAACTTATATGTTGAATTATTACATTTCATGATTTTATCATTTTCCATGATTGCAGCTGCTAGATAAACTTCCCATGATTAACAAATTTTATATAGTCTTGATCTTGCTTCACAATCATTCCTCAAAAATACTACGATGTTATTATAATCATTGTTTACACCAGAATATTTTGTTCAGCACAGAAAGGGCAACTTAATCAGATTGGTCTTCTCTTTAGGGGTTCACAGTCTAACATAGCGACATTGACAGGAATAAATGTATAAAATACATAAGACAGTAGTATTATGCTGAACGAAATCCCTCATTAGTAAATTACTTATGTGACCTCAGAGGGATGAATATGTTTTCAATTGTATAACAAAAAGTGAGCCATTAAGATTGCATAGAGGTCAAAGCACAAATCTTGTCACCATTCACATAACTTTACAGTAGAGAATTTTGTTAGTAAGTTTTCTGTGCCTGTAACATGAAATGCTTTACTATTCATTTTTTGCTTTGATTTTTTTTGTTTGTTTTTAAGTAGACTTAATTGTGGTACATATACACAATGGAATATTATATAGCCACAGAAAAGAATGAAATCTTGCCATTTGAAACAACATGGTTGGAACTGGAGAACATTGTGTTAAGTGAAATAAGTCAAGCACAGAAAGACAAATCTTGCATGTCCTCACCCATATGTGGGAGCTAAATATTAAAAATAATTGATCTCATGGAGACAGAGAGAAGAATGATGGTTACCACAGGCTGGGAAGGGTAGTGGGGATTGGGGATAAAGCGGGGGTGGTTAATGGGTGCAAAAATATGGTCAGATAGATAGCATAAGCAATATTTGGTAGCACAACAAAGTGACTATAATCAATAGTAAGTTAGGGTATACTTTAAAATAACTAAAAGAGTGAAATTGGAATGTTCCTAACACAAAGAAATGTTAAATGCCTGAGGTGATGGATACCCCAATTACCCTGATTTGCTTAATTCTCATTGTATACCTGCATCAAAACATCACATGTGCACTGTTAGGATATACAACTATTATGTACCCATAATAATTAAAAATTTAAAAAATAAAAAAAATTTAAAATAAAAAAAAAGCGAAACAGAATGGTTGTATTCGTTATTTACCCTCGTGATGGCGTGGCTGAGTGGGGGCTGTGGGTTTAATGTTCTAAGTAACATGCCACCCAGCATCACACGAGAGTATCCTACGGCATATTGTTAGCCTGGGAAAAGATCAATATTAAAAATGTGAAGTACAGTTTCTACAGAACACATATCACTTTTGCATCATCATAAAGTCAAAAAATTGTAAGTTGAACCATTGTAAGTTGGGAACCATCTGTATTAAAAAATTGACAA
Source organism: Indri indri (assembly GCA_004363605.1). Lineage (NCBI taxonomy): Eukaryota > Metazoa > Chordata > Mammalia > Primates > Indriidae > Indri > Indri indri. The sequence continues at coordinate 11,799 of RJWJ010032864.1, forward strand.
TTGGACTGACAGTAGATGTCTCATCACCAACAATAAGGGCTAGGAGATAATGGAATAATGTCTTCAGAATGGGGAGGGGAAATAAATTTCAGCCTAGAATTCTATAATCAACTAAGCTATACTTAAGACTGAGAGCAAAAAGGAAATTGTCATATAATTTTGCCATTCACAAACTCTCATTGATAGTTCTAGTATTAACAACTATTTTGTAGATTCCATTAGATTTTTTATATAGAAGATTATGTTATCTGAATAAAGGCAGTTTACTTCTTCATTCCAAACTGGATGCCTTTTATTTTGTTTTCTTGCTTTATTATATTGGCTAGAACCTTCAGTACAGGTTGAATAAAAACGGCAAGATCAGATATTCTTGCCTAATGCCTGATTTTAGGGAGAAAGTGTTTAGTCAGAGTTCTCTAGAGAAACAGAACCAATAAGGGGTGCACATATATACAGGTGACCTTTGAACAACATGGGTTTGAACTGAGCAGGTCCACACGTATGCAGATTTTCTTCTAACTCTGCCACCCCTGAAACAGCAAGACCAATCCCGCCTCTTCCTCCTCCTCGGCCTACTCAATAGGAAGACAAGAAGAATGAAGATCTTTACGATGATCTGTTTCCACTTAATAAATAGTAAATATTTTTTTTCTTCTTTATGATTTTCTTTTTTTAAAAATCTTTAAATTTTAATATTTTTATAGATGGGGTCTCATTCCATCACCCAGGCTAGAGTGCAGTGGTGCAATCATAGCTCACTGCAGCCTTGAGTTCCTGGGCTCAAGTGATATTTTTGCCTCAGCCTCCTGAATAGCTAGGACTATAGGCACATGCCACGATGTGGAGCTAATTATTTTTAATTTTTTGTAGAGACAGGGTCTCGCTCTATTGACCAGGCTGGTCTCCAACTCCTGGCCTCAAGAGGTCCTCCCACCTCAGCCACCTAAAGTGCTAAGATTACAGGCATGGGCCACCTTGTCCAGCCCTTATAATTTTCTAAAGAACATTTTCTTTTCTCTAGTTTACTTTATCGTAAGAATACAGTCTGTAATACATACAACAAGCAAAACATGTGTTAGTCAATTGTTTATGTTATCATTAAGGCTTCTGGTCAACAGTAGGCTGTTAAGTTTTGTGGGAGTCAAAAGTTATATGTGGATTTTTGACTACCTGGAGGGGGTCACCCCTAACTCCCTTGTTCAAAGGTCATTTCTCTCTCTCTCTCTCTCTCTCTATATATATATATATGTGTGTGTGTGTGTGTGTGTCTGTGTGTGTGTGTATTTGGCTCACATGATTATGGAAACTGGCAAGTCCAAAATCTGCAGAGTGAGCCAGCAGGCTGGAGACCCAGGGATGAGCCCATATTGTGATTCAAATCCAAAAGCTGTCTGCTGGCAGAGTACCTTCTTGCACCGGGAAGGTCAGTGCTTGTTTTATTAAGGCCTTCAACTGATTGGATAAGTCCTACTTATTTATAGAGAAAAATCTGCATTATTGAAAGTCCACAGATTTAAATATTAATGTCATTAACAAAACCACTCTCACAGAAACATCCAGACTAATTTTTGACCAAATATCAACTTGGCCTGGCCTGGCCTGGCCAACTTGATACTTGATACATAAAATTAACCATCATAGTCTTTCCGCATTAAGTATGGCAGTAGGTTTTTTGTAGATACCTTTTATCAAGTTGAGGAAGTTCCCTTCTATGCTTAAGTCAGCTGAGGGTTTTAATCAGGAAAGGATGGTGAATTTTGTCAAATATTTACTCTCTAACTATTGATATAAGCATATGGTTTTTCTTTTGTCTGTTATTAATATTATGTTGAATTATATTAATTGATTTTTTAATGCTAAAACAACCTTGCATTCCTGGAATAAACCCCACTTAGTCATGATGTATTATTCTTGTTATATATTATTAGATTATATTTGCTAAAAATATGTTAAGAATTTTATGTTGGCTATAGTTTTCTTTCTTGTAATGTCTTTGACCAGTTTTGGTACCAGGGTAATGTTGGCCTTCAGAATGAGTTGGGAAATATTCACTCATCTTCAATTTTCTAGAAGTGTGTGTTTGTGTAAAATTGGTGTTCTTTCTACCTTAAGTGGTTGGTATTAATAAAATTCCCAGTGAAGCTATCTGGCCCTGTACTTTTCTTTGTGGAAAGATTTTAACGGATTTCATTTCTTTAATAAATTTATGGCTATTCAGGTTATCTATTTATTCTTGAATCAACTTTGGTAGTTTGTGTCTTTCAAGGAACGAATGCATCCATTTCATTTAATTGTAGACATTATTGACATACAGTTGTTCAAAACATTCACCGATTACCCTTTTTAGTATGTGTAGAATTTGTAGTGATGTCAACTTTTCATTCATGATACTAGTTATTTATGTCTTTTTTCTTTTCCTTCCCTGGTAAATATGACTAGAGGTTTATCAATTTGATCTTCTCAAGGGACTAGTTTTCAGTTTCATTAATTTTCCTATTGTTTTCCTGTTTTCTATTTCATTGATTTCTGCTCTTATCTTCATTATTCCTTTCTTCTGCTAGTTTGGTTTTCATGTGCTTCTTTTTTCTGGGTTCTTAAGGTAGAAATTGAAGACATTGTTTTGAGCTCTTTGTTCTTTTCTAATACAGGCATGTAGTAGTCTAAATTTCTAAGTACCATTTTAACTATTAATACATCCCACAGATTTTAATATGTTGTGTTTTTACTTTCATTTCATTCAAAATACATTATAATTTCCCTTTAAATTTTTTAATTGACCTATGGTTTTTGGAGGCAAGTTGTTTAGTTCCCAAATTTTAGTTATTTAGTTTGAGGATTTTCTAGCTATCTTCCTGTTCTTGATTTCTAATTTAATTCCATTGTGGTAAGGGAATACACTTTGCAACACTTGAGTCTTTTTAAATTTATTGAGAGTTGTTTTATAGCCCAGAATGTGGTCCATCTTGGTAAATATTCCTTGTGCACCTGAAAAGTTATATGTTCTGTTGTTGGTGAGATAGTCTATAAATATCAATTAGATCAAGTTGTTGATAGTATTATTGACATTTTCTATATCTTTACTAACATTCTGCCAACTTGTTGTAACAAATATTAAGAGGCTGTGAAAATCGCCAAATGTAATTGTGGATATATTTCACCTTGAAGTTCATGTATTAATATTTTGAAGCATTGTTATAGAGTATATGTTCTGTTGATGAATTCATCCCTTTATTATTATAAAATGACCAGCTTTGAATTTTTCCTCACATGCATGCACTGATCTGTACTCAACTGAATACTGGAATGGCAACTTCTTCAGATCTCTGGAGATCTCTCTTCTTGCAGCTCTCTGTTTTTTGGTCCTCTGTCTTGAGAATTCTAGCTCCTTGGGTTCGCTGGACTACCAGCTGTGTCTCCTCAAGTCAGGGGGGAACTCACAAGGCTCAGTCTGGGTTCCCTCTCCTTGCACTGTGGTCTAGGAGCTTTCTCTAGGCAGGGGTGGTCCTACAGTAAGCGGGGGTGGTCCTAGGGCTCACTTCATTTGTTTCCAATCTCTCATGGATCATTTTTCTTCATTGTCTGATGGTCAATGTCTTGAGGGTCATTGTTACATATATTTTGTCCAATTTTTTTTTATTATTTTCAAATGGGAGTGTAAGTCTGGTCCTTATTATCTTGATCAGAAGCAGAAGTCTCACTATGCTTTTACATATGAGAAGATACATAGGAGCATAATAAGATATATAGACTATATCTTATTCTCTACATGATAACAATTTCAAATAACTATTTTTTAAAGGGAGGCTAGGATACTGGTTTATGAATCAAAATACCTAAGTTCTAATTCCGTCACTTGTTGTATAACCAAGAAAAAAATTACTTTAATTTGTTGACCTTAAGATTTCTCACTGTTGTATTTAGAAGATAAAATATGATAAAGTAAAAGTATTTAGAAAAATATTAAGTAATACACAAATGTGAAGTATTATTCAAAGATACAAAATATGTCAGGAGAGGTTAGAAAATATTGTTGTCCACCCACTCTCTACCCATGTCTATTCCCTTTTTGTTATCAGAATCGCGATGCTATTCAGGTGAAGAATGTGTCTGGCCCCAGGTTTTGTTTCATACCACCAGCTCTTCCTGAAGCTAGGGATGGCCATGTCATTCAGTTGTGGAAAATGAGGAATTATGGGCAGTTTGCTAGTGGTACTTCTGGGCAAACTTTTGCTTTCCTGAGAAAAGGAACAGACTAAACTGACATTGCTTCTTCCCTCCTATTTTTTGTCTGAAATACAGACAGGCTTGATGCATAGCATTCTGGAGGTTATTTTGTAGGCACATGGGAGGACCTCACCATCATATACATACTGGCCCTAGCCTTACTGAGCTGCTGAACAAAAATTGATAGCCACCTTTCTCCATAGTTCTTGTCATATGAGCAAAATATATTATTTAAGCCATTATTAGTTGGGAGGCAAAAGCATTCCTGATTCAGGAGAATGGGAACTGGAGAGTTGAGTTATATCTTTGTCTATAAGTTAACTGAAGAAAGTTATATGAAGCAAAAATGGAAAAATCATGTTTAAACTTTGTTTAAAATCAAGAGCAGTGCCTGGAACATAGTAAGTGCTCAATAAATAGTTTTCAAATAAATGTAGATGGATATGCGAATCTTGAAAGACTGTTACAGATATAAATTGACAAACAGCAATCCTTCTAAAATCCCAGCTACTACTACTTCACAATTTTAACTCAAGATTGTTAATGGTTGTGTTCATTACAGAGCACTTGCCACATTTCTACATAATTATACACATAAGGAGAATCTTAGGGTTATGTCATTGCCTTTCTAAGATAGTCTATAAATATCTTGATATTTATAGACTAAATGAATTAATTGATATTTATCTAGACTAAATGAACTTAGCTACAGAGCAATTCCTCACATTTAACACTTGAGGAGATACCAATAAAACTCACCTTACATTCCTCATACAGTTGATCTTGTCAGAGTATTTGTCTTGAATGATGGAAAAGCTTCTTTGAGAGCAATCACACCATTTCAGGGAAATCCCTGCTCAAGCTATCCTTGGCATAGTTGCAAATGCCCGGCATGTGGGACATAAATGTTCTAACATTTCAGTTTCCATGGAAGATGAGTGGATAGTTTTAACAGACAGTTTCTTTTTTGCCAATATTTTACAACATCAACTATAATAAATCATGTACATTAGTAATCAGAAAATGGAATATGCCTGATTTTAATTTTGTAGAGGAAAGAAGAGTGCTACAATTAAAGTAGTAGAAATGTCTTCTCCTTCTTCTCTCTCCATGCCCTCCCCCCCAAAAATTATTCTTGAGATTTTGATGAAAATTCCTACAGAAATTGTGCAACTCTATGGAGCATTCATTTATTTCTGCTCTTAATAATAGTCATAAATAGGCTGGGTGTGGTGGCTCATGCCTGTAATGCTAGCACTTTGGGAGGCCAAGGTGAGAGGATTGTTTGAGATCAGGAGCTCAAGACCAGCCTGGCAAGAGTGAGACCCTGTCTCTACAAAAAATAGAAAAATTAGCGGAGCGGTGGCATGCTCCTGTAGTCCCAGCTACTGGGGAGGCTGAGGAAGGAGTATAGCTTGAGCCCAGGAGTTTGAGGTTGCAGTGAGCTACAGTGATGCCACTGCACTCTAGCCTGGGTGACAGAGTGAGACCCTGTCTCAAAACAAACGAACAAAAAATAATAGTCATAAATAATAACCAAATATTAGAGATTGCAAACCTTGAAACAACAGAAAAGTTCTTTTGGTTCATGGATTTGCACACTTTGTCCTTGGCTTTCTCTCAAAGTGTGAGCTTACGAGAGAGACTAGATGTGATAAGACTTAAGGGGACAAAAAGGTCTTGGTTACTGGCAGAAATATGGCCATAGGGAGCCATAAATGTAATAAAAAGGGCTTTCTCAACTGCAGAAAAGAATTCCAGCCTTCCATCCAGACCGGCAACCGTCTGGGTGGGCTGATTTTGTGAGTTAATCAGACCAAAAGTACATGTCTAGAGATTACAAAGAAAATAAATACATTTGTGGGTCAGAAATATCTCACCTGGTCTGAACTAACTGCTTTCTTTCTCGGGCATTTTTATTAGTTTGGGGTGTGTGTATTTGTAAATCTCCCTGTTTTTCTCTCTTATATCAGTAACACACTTGCCTTTAACTTTGATACAATGTAACTTTAGAAATACAGATTGCATTTATTCAGAATTTTAAGTTGAATTTATTTATACTCTATTCCTTCTTTAAAAAGACGTTCATTGATTCATTTAATAGAACTCACATGATGTATTTGAGTGTATTTGTGCCACACACATTTGGTAAAAGTCCCATCAATTCAAATACCCATTGAGCATCTACCATGCTTAAGGTATCTTGGGGTTTATAAAGCTGAATGAAATGTG
>RJWJ010032865.1:0-18298 GCA_004363605.1 Indri indri
ATTAAATTTCATCAGAGATGAGCCCAATAAATTAAAACCGAAGCATTTAATTTAGAGAACTCAGAAATTTCTTCAGGCTAAAATTGTTCATTTAAACAAGTCTATTAGATTCAATTCAAATTAATAGGATACTGAATAAAAATGAAATTATTCATTACTGGACAATTAAATAAAAAACAGGACAAAACAATTATTTTGTAAGTATTAATCATATAAATTGAGTTTCTAGAACAGCAAAGGATTATTGGTCTTGAAGAAAACATTCTGTGAAGAATGGTAATGGTGGTGGTGTGTAGATGTAAGATGCTTAAAAATAATGATTATCTAAAAGATGTTAAAGATGTAGTGATTATGTTTGAGTCTGTCTTCTCTAATTCTGTAAATTAGTTGAGCACATTTATCAATATTGTAAAAAATAATTTTTAAAGTGGCTTAAAATGAGACTCTATCCTTCAAAGTTATAACAATGGAATTTGTGGTAAAGAATACACATGTGAAACGTTTTATCTTAAACATTTATAAAAAATCAAGTCTAATATGAAGACAGAGTAATGCAGAAAAGCTGAAGAGGAGAAGGGTTGATTGATTCTGAGTCAGGTGAGCTTTAGTTTCTTTTGAGTAAGTGAAATCATGCATGCTCCTTATATGTGCCAATGTATAAAACATCAGTTTAAAGACTAGTATCTGAATTACTTGCATAGGCTTTGCAAGCATAGACCTTTGAATTTGCATTGAACTTCTCGATAGACTTTTTCTAGCTGGGTTATTAGGAAGCAATACGCTTCCCTTTTAGTGCCTCAGATGGTCCATGTGTTCACAGGAGATTGCAATATCTGCCTCGCCCAGCTGCCCTAAGGATTAGAGATAATATGTACAAAGGGCCTGGCACATAGTAGGTGCTAGTAAATTCTAACATTATTCTTCACTTTACATCAGGCTTTGTTGATATTTATAAAAGCCAGTTTTAGAGATAATTTCCTGAATAGAACTAAAAGTAGTTATAAATATTGTCTTAGTCCATTCTGGCTGCTACAACAACATGCCATAAACTGGGTGGATTATAAACGGAAATTTATTTCTCATATTCTGGAGACTGGAAAGTTCAAGGCCAAAGCAGTGGCAGATTCACTGTCTGATGAGGGCCTGTTTTCTCGTTCATAGACAACACCATTTTTCTGTAAGCTCACGTGATGGAAGGGAGCAAGGGATCTCTCTCAGGCCTCTCTCATAAGGGCACTAATCACCTCCAAAAGGCCCTGCCTTCAAATACGCTCATATTGGAGATTAGGTTTCAACACAGGGGACACAAACATTCAGAACATAGAAAAATATATATTATTTTTAAATGCTTTCTTTTTCTTTATTATGGCCACTATTAAAATAAAACCAGACACAAAGCTGTAGAACCAGCATGGATATCTTATATAGCTTTCTTTCAGAGGAGTGTTTATTAAGCTTACAATATGTGGTTAGCTTTTTCTATTTTTCCAGTCCTTAGCGTGTGCTATTTTGGAAAGAATATAATTCTCTTCTGTATTTCCTATAGGTTTCCTGAAGGAATCAGTTATTTTAATTATTGATTATTTGTGGTTTAATGGAAAACCATTTTATTCTAACTCATAGGAATAAAACAACAACAAATGGATGCGTGTGAAATATCTCACAAATGTATCTAACAAAGAAAACATACATCTTAAAATATGAATATGCATTTAGAGCTTGGCTTGCTGTCTGAGCTCTTAACAATTTATTCTGTGCTTGAACTTTCTGCTATAATAGATCCTACAAATGGAAGCTCATGGTCCACAGCTAGAGGTAATAGCACCCTATAGAGTTTTGTATCTGGGAAGAAGTGAACTTCTTTGTGGTTAGGTGATTAAATATTTAAAAGTTTGCCTTAAGCCAACTACATGGTAAAAGTCTAGTTTGTATTTTTGCTTTTTTTTAAGTAGGCCACTTTCACTCTGATTTATTGTGCCTTAATCAGAGAGCTCATTTTTTATTAAAAAGCTTTAATCTGAAATACTTTCATTGTGTGTATGTTACCTAAACCAAATCAACTAAAAATGTTTTTAATTGAGCTGCAAATGATGACTTCGCAGCACATAAATTGCACAATATTATATATTTCTTTATATACATAAAGAGGATATTTTAATCAGCATGTGTCCCTGTATTTAAAGGTTAAAAGAACCACTCTATAGAGCTACAAATGAAGGTATTTTAATTTTTAAAAATTATTTTAAAGGGGAAAATTCCACTATTATTTCTTTAGTGTTGGGTGGAAGATTATGATCTAATAAGTTTAAACAACTATAAACACAGAGATGATAATTTAAGTTGGATTTTGACTCAAAGAGTAAGTTCTTTGAATTTGGGGTATTGCACAATCTGTCCCATACAGGGGGAAAGAATCATCTTGTGATTTTTACTTATTTTTTTTTCCCTGAGAACAGCATCCTGCTGGGAAACTTATTTTATTCTCTTAGATTTGCTTCCTCCTTTATTTTTTTTTTTTGTCCTGAGAATAATGACTGGTTTACAAATAGAAATTTATATCAACTGACACAGTCCTTTTTCCTTCTACTGTTCATCTCAAAACCATTCTGCAGTCCTGAAATATGAAACACTATTGCTATTTTTTGGTACAGGTAGTACTTCTCAAAAATGTAAATGCATGAAAATGCTTCAATCTATTACAGAGGCAGAAACATATTCATATCTGCTTTACAAATTTTTCCAAGTAAAATACAGTCAGGTATGTAACATTGCATAAAAACTCATTTTAGAATTCTTCACAATAAATTGGGTAAGATAAAGCAATCTGCTTTTCATATTAAACAGTGAAGTGAAAACCATGATTTTAAAGAACTCTTTCTGTTTTGTTAGGGTACAAAATCTGGGATATTTGCTAACTTCTTTAAGAAACCCTTTAGGTGAAACTTATGCTTGGCTATGAAATCTATTCCAGGACAAAAGAAAATGATATTGGAATTACATGTTTAATTGTTCAATGAGATATTTAGATAAACTAACAATTCACGTTTTAATTTTTATGAATACTTCCCATGTACTCCTGACATTTGTACATATGTTTAATTTTCAGTGTACTAAAAATCCTGCAAGTGGTCTCATTTGAGTATTAACTTGGGAAATACATAGTCTGGCAATTTTCTTTTATGTCTACATTATTTTAAATCAGAACATAGGTTTGCCCTTGTGATTTATGGCTAGAAAACATTTATTTGCAAATTATTTAACCCTTTTTATATTACAGCATATAGTAATATGCTGTATACCAATTGATATGGTCAACTATTAAAAGATTCTAATGCAATGATAGCACCTTGGCATTTATAGACTTAGCATTCACAGTCACAACTCTTTCAGTTTCAGACATTTGTGAGAAATTTCATAGGTGTATAAGTACAATTTGAAATTTGTAAGGACAGGAATTTGTGCTCTGACTCTGGTTATTGACAGCCATTGACAGAACACAGCTGACTACCCTGTATCAAGATCACAATGTGTTTGTTTACTAATTGATACCTTATATTAACTTTTGTGAGGTAAAAAACACTATACTTCGTAGCAGGAACTGGTACCTAAAAAGAAGTTAAATTGCTGGTCCTGTAGGGTTTTTTGTAGTTGGAGATTTGTGGTCTCGAGACATATCCTTCAATAATGTAGTGGTTTTGCTGAAGTTAAAGACGTTTGTTATAGTGTGATCAGATTATTTCAGTAGTTGAGATATAATCTCACATTAAATGAGAAACGTTGCAAATTAGAAATGGTTTACAAATAGAAAAGCTTTCACGTAACAGTCATTTGTGATAAAAACCTCTTTTGGAGTTCAAGAGAACTGGATACGGGGCTCAGTTTAAAGAGACCACAAGTCATACTTTTCATACTTAAATTTAACTCAAATATCTATGTTCTATAGTACCCAATTATCTTCATCGCTGAATTGCTAATTAGCTAGGTTGGGGTAGGAAGACACCAGCTGTTTATTTATTTTGTCCTATAACATTTCAGTTTTCCCACATGGCTTTGTCCTTTCTGTCTTCACTTTTTATCGATGCTTTTGTTATAGGCACTTCACATGCATCACCTTCTTGAATCTACTGGTATGAAGAGAAATCTATAACTAAAGTTGGGGCAATGTGAAAGTAAGGTGCAATTCTCAGTTATTTACAGGGCTACCCAGAAGAAAAATGGAAATTTCATTTAAAGCAGCTGAGTCTTTTAAGTCAAAATATTTTGGGTTATCATATGCCAAATACATCTCTGGTGCTATTTAGTGTCTCTACCTCAGTCAGAACCATCCCTGAGATACATTGCAAAATCTTTCTGTGGATGAAATCATGTAACCCCAGGACTGCCTCAGAGTATTTTAAACCACAACAACCACATTTTTCATGCACATATAGCGACCATGCCAAAAACATTCTGATTGAAAAGCTTAAAAGAAAATAATAAAGTCTTCTCTTTTCCATATGAAAACAGGACTGACCAGCAGAAACTGGAAAATTTATATATAATGCAGATAGATACTGACTTAACAATGAGTGAGCACTTACTTCTCATGAATTTCAGTAACATTGTCTTGACAGTGGTTCATGGTGCTTTCGTGTTGCTAGGCAACCCAAGAGGGGACAGAGAATTTAAATTCAAATTTGCTTATATAATGTTAGATTTTATACATATTATGCTGACAGTGTATTACACATGTCATTACAAGCTAGTTGTTTATTTCTATTCTATCTTCTACGTAAGCTTCTCGGTATATACACGAAAGATACTCTGCCTGCATCCTTGCTTCCCATTTTTTGAAAATTAATAGTCCTAATATGTGCATTGCTATGGTTGGCTAGTGTGACTATATGAGAGAAAACATGTAGTCTTTACTGATGCAGAAAGAATAGATTTTTTGAAAATATAAGCTGTATATGTGTCTGTGTGTATCAGAGAGAGAGAGAGAGAGAGAGAGAATGGCAGTGTTTCTGAAACAAGAGAGCTATGAAAGAAAGGAATAGTCTCTTAGTTCCACCTGGTTATTCTCATTTAATTACTATAATTAATAGATGCAGAAGAAAAATTAATAGGGTTCTTAAATCTAGGGAGATAGTAAATGTCAAAAGTGTGGATATTTGAATTAAAGACTAATCAACTTGAATACATTATGATGTTTAAGTAACTGGTAGCATATTCATTTCAAATGAGAGTTTAATACTTGATAACTGCAGTGGTTGTGTGAATCCAGTTTTAAAAGTTAAATGTTATGTCAGTGCCACAAATCAGAGAATTAAATATTTATAACAAAGAAAGTTTATGGAATGGAATAGTAGATTGTGATGGTTGAAACTGTTACAACTTGATAGTCTAAATCAAAAGGATGAATTAGGTATCTTTGTGGAATGATTACACACCTATTGTTTTGTGAGAAGGACAGGTAAGAAGAGCAAGGAATATCAGGGACTTTCATTTCAGGGAGGACTCTGAGGATTTGGGGGTATACCTTGTTGTATTAGCTTAGTTGATATTATAGCTATTAAATGGTGGCTATTTGTGAATGAGGATTTTCCAGTATATAACACCAAGATCATGACACCATTCCTGGAGAGTAGGTGGAGCTTTTTAATCTCCATGGTATCACATACAAATCCATGTGTGGGAACACTAAAGGTACAGAATCTGATACAGTTGGAGTCTGATTCACTTTGAATTCCTTTTGTTAGCTTGAATCAATATTTAGTTGAATGCTGTTTGTTCGTTTCTTTCTATTATTGCCATGAGATTGACCTGTATGATTTCTTCTTTGAAACTAAAGATTAAATTGAAGTTCTACTGTATATTTTATCAAGATTATTTTAAAAATAACATTTATTACAGGAATTCTGATCATGTATCTAATACAATCTTCTATCATGTAGAAATTTAGAGATAATGAAAAATTATACTCACGGGTTTGGTTTTCTGGGCATACAAAATTAAGAACTTTAAACATGTATCACATGGAATTATATAGTCAATAGAAATTATTTTGTGGTTCAAAATTCTTGTGTGTCAGATGACATAGCTAATCAGTGTTAAGTCTATCATATTTAGCATGATACCACATATAACTGGGTGAGTAAAAATTTCTGTTGAATGAGTCCGAGAGATACTGATAAGAACTATTAATAGTTATTTAGTGAAGAAAGCCCTTGATTCCTTAGATTTGTGACTCTTCAGTGTCACATTTAATTACTTAATGCTTTTTGAATGTCAGAATTCTTTGTAAATGTTATGGTTTGTCATATTTTTATTATTTAACAATTTAATTTTGACTCCCCTGTAGATGAGTTTCTGGGGTCTATCTATCTATTTTTCCTGCTGCCTTGAACTCAGTTTTTAAAAATTGAATTTAAATGCTATATTTAATTATTATATACTATTAACCAATTTTACTGATTTGTTTCCTTTTTTTAATTAGTAAATTTTTATGACATTAAAACCAGTTTTTGCATAGATGAGCCTTTATATGGCTTAATTTATTTTATTTAAGTAAAACAAAACAAGAACATAACTGACTTGGTATATATTGATTTTTTTTTGTTATGGATAACCAAATAAATACTGAGCTTTTTTCTTTCATACTTTTAAGTGTTTTTGACAGGCATATAGTCAAACCTTACTCTCTTCTTACTTCCTTTTTATTCACTCTAATAATTTGTACACAAATTCACTTTTTACTGATAATATAAATGTGAATAAAATTTATAAGGTCTTTGTCCTCACGGAACTTATAAATCGAATGCAGGAGGCAGACAGTAAGTAACTAAACAATATGATTATATATGTGGTAAGTGCTGTGAAGGAGATAAACAAGGTGACACAATAGAAAGTAGATGTATCTGGTTATTTTAGATGAAATGGTCAGAGAAGGCTGTGAGTGGAGGTGACATTGCAACTGAGATAGGAGGGTGAGAAAGAGCCTGGCCTGTGAAGAGTTGGGGACATAAGCACATTTGGCAGAGTGAGGAAAACGTGGAAAGGCATGATGGTGGGAAGGATTTGGTGAGTTCAAGAAATTGGCTAGCCAGCGGGACTTGAGTGAAGAAAGGGAGGAGAAGAACTAAGAGTCAAAACAGGAATCGAAGATACGAGCTGGCTGTTCAAGGGTTTATACCTGTGATAAGAAGTTCAAATTTTCTACTGTGTTTTAAGTAAATGATTGAAGAAATTTTCTAGACAGAAGAAAAAAGGAGTCGAGGTTTGTGATGGAGTCATTTTATTGATAGCTCACAGAATCGTTAAGCCAGAAAGGAGGGAACGAAGGCAGGGAGAAGGTGACATATGGGAGATAGGACCCTGAGTTGTCGTAGCAGGGCCCAAGAGCAAGGGAGCTGAAAGCATGGGTTAGGTGGGGTGGTGAATGCCCGGTAAAGGGAAGAGCCGTGAAAGTGGGTGCCTGAGATGGGGAGGAGGGAAAGAGCCCCATGAAGCAGTCAAGGGCTTGAACCCTGAGCAAGTCATGTTGGTAGGTTTTGTAATTACACAGGAGAGGTAGGAAGGAAGATGATGAACCAGAAACTAAATCCTTAGTAAATGACTGGAAGGTGGTTTTATGGGGGATGTCGTGGGTATATAGCCCAATGATAGAGGCTTCAAATAAGCTGATATTTTTGGAGAAAAAGAGAGGACTAATTAGGAATTAGCACCAAAGAGGAGCGAAGTCGACATAAAACAAATATCTGGGTCTTAAAGAGCTGTGATAATATTAATATTCCAAATCAGAAGTATAATGGTGGTGGTCATTTTCTTTCAAGTAAAATCATGTCTCAGTACTCACTTATTGGCACATATATGTATTTCTGGGCAATTTACCATGAATTTATCCATGAAGGCAGGGCTAGATTTTGTTTTGTGGACTGTCGAATCATCAGAGCCTAGTATTTTGCCTTTTCAATAAATACATGTTGAAGTAAATTAATTAAATAAATTGCAAACTCAATTGCTTGTTTTTCTTATTTTGATTTTAATTATTTGATTTTAATTTGCATATGAAGAACAATGTGTTTTTCTTATTTTCTGGCCTTGTTTCTAATTCCTTTTGTTATATGCTATTATGTTATAGCATACGCTCATATTTTGACACTTTCGAATTATTATCAAGTTATAAATACCATTAATTAATATCTCCTTGATTCTTCATAATATTCTACTAATCAATGTTTGACACCTTTTCCACAAAACAGATTTCAGGATATTTTTATAGTTAGTGCTTGTTGGCACTCTTTCATCCTGGTTTCAATTTATGTGATCCAAATTTTCAAGTAAAATTTCATAGAATTATCAGAGTCTTCACTAACATTCAAAACTTTTATTAAACATCTGAGTTTTCAGACATTTATTTTGGAAAGAAAAAATATGCTGGGGAGAGAAACCACGTATTCTAATGTTTTATATTGAATAAAAGGGTCTGAAGGTTATGATTTTGCTGTCCTCTCTCTTCTTTTTTTTAAAAAAGTGCTAAGTTTTCTTTCCCAGAGGTTATTAGTTTATTGTCAGTTTTTATGTCAGCTAGTAATGTTAGAGTGTAAGAGGCAGTAATTTTTAAATCCTCCCTTCTTCCTCCTCCCTCCTTTCCTTCTTTCCTTTTCTTCCTTCCTTATTAATTTTTGAATATGCATATCTCTTTCCTTAAGAGGAGGTATGGATAGTGATTGCTGCATTCTTAGACCACTCTGCTGTCTCACTCTTGACATCTTAAAAAACGATTTACTAACATTGTCTATCATCCTTTTTATTATAAAAATAATATCAAAGAAGATGGTTATTTTTAACATTTTAATACTAGTATTTTACCAAATTGATGGATATTGATAACTTTTTAATTTCTCATTACTTTCAAATACCAAATATTAAATTTTAGTAATTTAATAGTAATTGTATAATTTTAATTGAATTCCAGATCCTATGCTAAACACATTAAAACTAATGAGCTGATGTTGAGGGAATGAGTCACAATATTTTCATTCTGGAAAAGTTTTCCAATTATTCTAAAGCTCAATAGATTAACCCAAAGCTGTCTCTACTTGAAGGAAAAATATGCATGTGTAAATACATACACACACACACACACATATATACACACATATGTATAAAATTTTTGGCCATATATATAATTTTTGGGTCTTTCTATGTATTTACCTACTTATCTGTAAACTCCGGT
Source organism: Indri indri (assembly GCA_004363605.1). Classification (NCBI taxonomy): domain Eukaryota; kingdom Metazoa; phylum Chordata; class Mammalia; order Primates; family Indriidae; genus Indri; species Indri indri. Next base: position 9,218 of record RJWJ010032865.1, read on the forward strand.
GTTATTATCTTTTTGTTTGGGGAACTAATATTTTAAAGGTTTCTCCTCTGTTGCCTTTCTTATTCAGAACTATTTGTTGGAGATTTATTATGTTTTTAAAGAAAATATATGTAAGTTTAATATAATTAACCTTAGTTTTTTGGTAAACAACAATAACAACAACAAAAACCCTAAGACTGAAAAGCGTCCATCAGTGTCACTGTTGGACTTTTTATAATAAAGATTCAATCAGTGTTAAGTAAATCTAGAATTAAATAAATAATGTTAGCAACAAATATCACCACCTGAATCAGGACCAGCTCGATAAGTCTGTAAAACATGAACCTCCGTAATTGGGTCCAAGTAACATTTCATTTCGTGTTTATTACAATATACTGCATAAGAAATAGTATTGTTCTCTGCACAACTTTTTAGCATTTTGATGTGAATTTTGAAGTGCTTTCTAATAGTTTAATATCTCTTTATGTGTGTCAGTAGATATTTTTAGAAAGAAATGGGTGATAATTTTATTTTGCCCAATTTAAACCTACTTGCCTCATTCTTAGAGGCTGGGGAATGGGCAGCATGACCTCACATCTCTTCCTCTATCTCCCTGATCTTGGCGAATGGCACCCCATCTGCCCATCTGTCCACACCACAGCCACACCGTGGAGCCCCCTTTCATGGTTGCCATCCTCTCAGTAACCACGTCGTTCAGGTATTGCCTCTGACATTTTTTCTAAAATCTATCTGCTTCTTTCCAGTCTTACAGCTGGTGCCTTCATTCAGAATCTAAATATTTCTTCCCTTGATTGCTTAATTGCCTCTGCAGTTGGTCATCTGCTACCCACTCCTCATTCCTCCCATTCTCATATTATTCCTGCTAAATATTCTCTTTGGGATCTCCATGGTCATCAATATAAAATTATATTGAAACTTGTAATAAGGCATGCATACCCTTTATAATCCGGTCCTCATCATCGGTCCGACCTGATCTTTGACCTTCTTCATCTAACACCAAGCCCCTGTCATGCTGGACTCTGCGCATAGCTGAGTGTACTTGTGCACTTCCCCTGGGCTGCCCTTCCTGCCTTTCTTCTCTGACACCTGTTGTTATTTTCATGGGTAGTATGCCCCCACCTTTTAAGAATTTGCTGAACGATCCCTGATATCCTAATCCCTGAACAGTCACCCCTTTGTGCTCGCAAAGGTCTTTGTACATATATCATTTATCACACAGTATTTCCACTCTAGGTTTAAGTGCTTGTTCCCCATCATGGCTCCTGAGTAGCTATGCAGAAGGCGTAGGCGAAGCAATCTGGAGGAAGGGGGCCAAGGAGACTTGTCTCTAAGCTGCATTGGCAAGCAATGTTTTACTTAGATGAGATTTATTTAAAATGGATTTATGGAGGCTCAGGGAGATTATTGGAGGGAGGGGAAATATAAGAGACCCTAAGAGCCTCTTGGCACTGCTGTGTTTCCTTTACTTGGAGTGAGCTTCTGGAAACAGGCACTATGTCTGTCATTGGTGTGTCCCCTGAGCACCACATGGTGTTTGACAAATAGAATATGCCTGGTACATAGTAGGCTCTTAATAAATATTGAGTGATTTGAGGATCGTAGATAGTATTTGTGTGTACCCATATTAAATTGATTTCGAAAAGTAAATCCTTCATGCCATTGAAATCTTTTAAAATAACACTCTTTTTCCAAATATGTCTGATCTGGGCAATTCGATTAAGATGTGTGGCCTCAAACAGGATTAAACCAAAACATTGCCATATATACGTACGTACTGCTTGAGTAACTAGTCTAACATTTTATTTGCTAGTGGAGATTTAGTCAAAGGAATCTCTTTGTCCAGTATTTTCTGATGAAGGGGTAAGTCAGAAATATCAAAAGTCTGTTTCTTCCATTTTAGGCTGCCATTTTTTCCCTAATTGCTGTTGCACATCAAGCATACCTAAATTGCCTTTCTGAAATACGGGAACACAGTGTATTGTCAGTAAAATGGTCTGTGTTGATCAGTTTGTCTTTGGGGTGTAGTTGATTCATCAGATGATGGAGATCCTGCTGGCGTTTTGTGCAACCTGCTATGGTATGTGGGCTTTATTGGCTTCCCAACAGTGACATTGACACAAATTGTCAGATTTTATGGGCAGTTTTAAACCTAATGAAATACATCCTCGAGAAACTTCCTTCACCATTTTAGTAGCTGTACAATTTGAAAGAAAAGAGTCAGTTGTACACCACACAGGGTAGTTCAGTGTTGAAATCATGGAGGACAGTGACAGCATGCCTATTTTGCTCTTGCACATGGTGTCATTAACTGCACGCTGCGATACTGATGCTGCCTCAGAGGCTGGTATTAATCTTCGTGCCAAACCTTGAAGAAACCCTGGGTGCCTTTACTGACATAAGCGTTGCTGTCCATCTTTTTGATCTTAAGATTACTCCTTTGGAGTAGAAGGTAATGTAAGACTGCTGAACTTTAAAAAAGAATTCAAAGTTAGTTAAGGTAAGAGATTTTCTTCTAGTGCTGAAAATTAAGAGTGTAAAGCCACGTGATATTACACAAGAGAAAGTAGTCCTATCATGGCTAGGTAATTTGCATACATTATCTAATTTAATCACAACCCTGAGAGAGTGGAAATATTGTTATTCCTACTTCATGAGAGAGACTAAGTGATTTGCTGGTATTTTATCCAAGGTCTGCATGAATCCCAAGATAAATCCTTAATAGTCTATAGAGTCTTTCATCAAAGTAGTTATTTTACTAAATTTTTGCTCTTTACTAAACATAGATGCAAAAAAATAAGGTATTTTCATGAGTAAAGGATTGTTGACAAAAATTTATGTACAAGATTATCTAATCCTTTCAGTTTATTCTTCCTCTTTAAATATTCCTGAAATGGTAATGCAGTCAGGATTAGTATATTGCCAGGAACTTTGGCAAGATGAGAGATTACTTTTTGGATAGAATCACTTGCAGGAATTTTCCAAATGATTCACACAGAGTCAACTTAATCTTCTGGAAAACATTTTAGGGACCACAAATACATATTGTACCCAGGATGTAGTGTGCTCACTGCAGTGTGGTCTATGATTTTTCTTTTGGCATGCATAATTCAAAGACCTCGATAGAAATGGCTGATTTTAGCACTTCTAGCTATAAAACAAATACTTTCCTACAGGAGAATATCTTCATTCATATTAAACATACCAGCATCTATATTAAGTACAGTCAATTGAGAAAGGCATCATGCCATTGGGATCTCACCTGGTGGTCATGGGGAAATGGTCCTCTTTCTTGGGTGTCTTTTGAGAGTATAGATGTTAACTCTTTAGTCAAATTAAGACTCACTTAGTATTAAAAAAAGGTCTATAAAATGCTCGAGCCACCTTGTAGAAATAAGTTAACTGTTTTCCCACCCAGACTACAGTCTTTCAAATAAGTATTAAGAATTCTCTTTTTTCTTACAAACGCTTTGGAATTATGGTTCAAATTCTTTAAAAACCAAGTTTTGTGATTGGTTTTTCAAAAACCTTAAAATGTTAACGAATATTGCACATTTTCTTCCTCTTCCAATTCACATAATTATTTTAAAAAGTCACAACATGCTTAATCCAAAAATCCAGGCTGAAAATAGAAATTAGAATGGGTCTTTAGGAAAATGAAGAAAGAATCCTTTATGAAAAAGTGTGGAGTCATTAATTAAACATTTGACCTTTTGTGGCTTCTCAAATGTCCATTTTTAAAAAGATGGAAGCAGTTAGGAGAAAAAGACTATGAATGTAGATTTAGGGCCAGAGGACAAAAACAATTGAAATTGCCTTGATATAGATTAATAGATTGCAAATGAGCAATTTTTAAAATTTAAACCCTTGAATATGATATCACAGGCACAGAGTTAGTTCTATATATATATATATATATATATATATATATATATATATATATATATATATATAAAATGTGATTCTTACTGCCTACCAGCTGTGTTCCGATTTCAGAAAATGACCTTCTCTATACGTTTTATACGAAACTCATAAAACGCATGGCTCTGGAGAACAATTATCATGACGGGAGTGTGCTTTCTTGATTATACGGTGGGGTCCTGTTTCCCACCTCTGTTTTTGAAGGATATTAAAGGTAAGATTAAGAATGCTCCAGTTGTTCTGCTCGCCTGATTGTAACAGTGAAGGAGACAAAATTGATTCTAGCTTATGGTTCAGTGTTTCAATGTTATTCTGCAGCACCTGTTGGCCAGCAGCTGTTGGGGATTATTGCAGGTTTCTTCGTCAGGAACAGTGTGGCAACAATAATAAATCAGATTTAAACTGGCTACTGAAAGGGTTTGTTTAAACGATTTAAAAATCTTTTTTATAGTCAAAGACGTTAATTCTAAGTGGTGAACCAGAATGATCCTGCTTATATTTTGGGACCGACTTACATTTTCTAAATCTGGGTAATGATCAGACATGCACTGAAGCCAGGACAACCTTCTCTCAAAAATACACAACATTGAAAGATTCTCTGCCAAACATGCATGAAAAGATAGTAAGGGTACAATATTTCTTTAATGTTTTTTTCTCTTTGGTTTAGGTGAAATGGAGGATACAGCTCTGATAATTAGAATTTCATATGGCAAATGCTGACACGCACAGTGGATTTGAGGAAATCAATTTTCACTAATCTAGAAAATTCTCTTCTCAAGAGAAAAGGGATTTAGAAACTTTCATGATGTATTTAAATTCAACATATCTTTCACTTACTTTGAATAGGGAAAAAGTGACTTTAAAGTCATAACTTTGGAATTGATTTTACCCTTTCTGATATAGAATGACATTTCACATTGCAGCAAACTAGGGAGGAACATTCAAGAGTGAATGGGGAGGAGAGAAATGTACTTTATTATTTTATTATTTTTCATGGCAATACACACTTTATACAATCCATCATTCCTACTTGCCTATGTGTTTTCCCTGAGGGAGAATTTAAAAAAAATTCCAGAAGATGTTTTGGAGGTTCTGTGGAAGAGGTGAAACGTCGAGAGCTAAAGCAAATGTCGTATGACTTTTTATTTATTTCCTATACCTATTACTTTTACCTTGCATACATATATACGCATATCTGTGTGTATTCAAGGGGTCATTTTTCATATTCAGATTTTATTTGTGAGAAAAGGAGGTTTATTCTTAATCCCATGTATCTATGTGAAGAGTAGCTCCTTGCTCACTCATTTTATTTCGCAAGCCCACTTGCTGTTTTTTTTTGTTTTTTTTTTTTTTTTTTTTTTTTTTTTTTTGTATGTCATTTTTTTTTTTTTTTTTTTTTTTTTTTTTTTTTTTTTTTTGCTTTTTACCTCTTCCCTTCTGTTTCTTTTTATTCTGTCATTAATAGAGCCTTTAGCTACTAAGGCACACAGGACCACTTTATGAAGAGTAACTGAAGTTAACCACATACATCATTTTGGTAGCAAACCTCACAGCCACCAGTCATTTACAGTATGAAGTCCCCGTTCTTTGGGTAACAGTGGGTAAGAAATGCTACACAAGCTGCTCATGTGGAGAAAAGATTGTTCTATTTAGAAGACCTGTGCCCACACCCGTGCCCTTTGCACATTTATGAAATCATCGTTTTTCTCAGTATTCATATAAGTAGGTTAGGCTCTACCTAATGGAAGGAATTACTCTTTTCCTGTGCACAGGTGGCTTGCCCATCACTAAGTTTTTCCCAGCATCACAGGCAGCAGTGGTGGGCCCCGCATCAAGGCCGAGCAAGAAAAGAATTTCCCAGAGATTACTCTTAAAACCTTCCATTCTGAGAGCACCTGTTTCCCCTAGTGCTGTTTACTTCAGGACTTTCAGGGTCAGTAGGAAAGCTTTTCAACAAATTTGGTTTCTCTTGAAGACTATTTTTGGTAGTTTTGTTACATGTGCCTGGTAATTCATTCAAGTGGAAAAGGGATGGAGATAAAGGGTAGGTAGATTTCTAAATGTCCTGTGGCTCATCCTGATGTTTTTTCCATAAATTTTATCTGGTAACATTCAAAAGTTGTAAAAACAAGGATAGGTTTAATGTTATTGAATGAAGAAAATTTATTTAATTTATTTAATTTGGCACTAGGCTTCTCTACTGTTGTGCATGTTCTTTACCCTTGTTCTCTCCTCTACTCAGGACTCAATTGTAAACTCTCAGGATTATTTTTTGTCATTTCATGCAATTTCATACTGTACCTTGTCTTTCTGCAAAGCAAAGATAATATTGTAGTTCAAAACTCGGCCATCCACAAACCTTAGGGAATATGTTTTTATTATTTTTCAGCAGGAACATTTAAAATTTCTTTAGTGATATTTTTCACTTACCTGAATTCTTAAAAAATAGGATATAGAGAATAAATTTCCCCATTTTTGTGACTCACTCACCATAATTCACCATTATTAATATAGTTCTGATGTAAATACAGTGATAACTTATGTCCTGTTAAGTTATACAGAACCACTTATCTCTATCTGCAAATAACCTCAAACTCCCATAATGTTTGCTTCATTTGTTTCTTCAAAACTGCTGTAATTTGGAATCACAATTATTGTAATTGTATAATTATTTACGATATAAGAAGCCTTCTCCTATGGATCTTGTATAATTTCTTTTGGATGTTTAGATGATTTTTCATTTGTTTTTGACGTACTTCCTTTTTCTTGACTATTTGCAGGAAATAGCCAGTTATAATTTTTACCTCATTAGAGATAATGGATTTTTGTCTTAGAGAAAAGATGCTATGCAAATAATGTTTGCTCACCGAAGACAAGAATATAATGTAATTGGGGTTTTTTTGTTGTTCATTGAGGTGATGGTTCATAAAGAACAAATAAATGTCCCATTGACAAAGTTAGCTATGTATTTTACCTTATTAAATGAATTTTAGGACAATGGAGAGAAAATTATTTTGAAACTTGCTGTGCTCAGTCCTCACTAATTATATTTTTGCCTATGGGATATATATTTTGGAGGTTGTATTTATAATCAGGGACACGTAAACATTTATATATTATAAAATATAAAATGTTTATCTTAAATATGGAAGTGCTGGGATGTCCCTTTCCCCTTCAACATAAGTATATTATACCCATCTTTTAAAGACCAGCTGAATTTCCATCTCTTCATGAAGTATTACTCAAGGCCATCAGGCTGTGGTATGCAACCCAATTTTAAAGATAAAGAAAAAATGCCAGACATCACCAATTGAAAGTAAGTGGGTGTGGGTGGGTATACAGGTTTTATCTGAACTAGTCTTTCAATTTTTCTGTAAGATTGACATTTTCTTAAAATTTTTTGAATAAATAGAATAATGTGATAGCAAATGATGAGGTGCCTATTAAGGTAGTTAAGGAAAAGTCAATAAAGGAAACCAGCATAGTATGGTGTAGGAGCCAAAAGAATTCTGCTGTGATTGGATCACTGAAGGTGTGGGTTAGACAAATAGAATGTTTCTATTCTAGAGGGAAATTTCATTCAGGTGGGCAGGGACCTGAATATGTAGCATTTTTAAGCCAAGAGAGACATTTGCATTTTATGTTGATAGATGTTAAGTAGAGACGTGGCTTGCTTCTGACTTATACTTTAGAAATATTTCCTTGGCTACCAAATAGAGAATTTATTGTTGGGGTGCAAGATCTGAAGTAAGGTGACAAGTTAAGAGACTGTTGGATTCTAGGTATAATAGTGGCTTAGATAGGGTGGATTTCATGGAAATGGGAAAAGCAGGCGTGTGGGATTTTTTGGCAGGTAGAATTAATAGTATTTACTGATGGACCAGAGGTGTAAGCAGTAAGGGAAAGAGGAATAACTTTACTTAAGGTAGTCAGGGAAGGAGAGAGAGAACCAAGGATAGAGCCTAGGTTTTCGTTTTGAGCAATTGCATGGTGGTGATGTCACTGAGTGTGATGGAATAGATTGAGAGAGGTGCAAGGTTTTTCAGGGAGGGGAGGCCAGGGAATAAAGAGTTTTGCCTTAGCCATACTGAATTTGAGACACCTTTTAGACATCTAAGTAAAGCTACTGACTTTATATTTGGGTATGTAAGTCTGATGTTCTAAGGAGAGTATTATTCTGCAGATACAGATTTGAGAGTCTTTGGTGTCTAAAGCCATAGGACTGAGGTAAAGAGATTATGTCATGAAGGAAGACTGAGCATATGGAGAAAAGGAGGGTGCCCTCACCAAGCCACGGGGCACGCCTGCATTTAGTTGTTAGGAAAGAAACAGGAAGCAATAAATGAGACCACTAAAATGTAGCCATTTAAGCAAGAGAGAAACCAGGAAGGTGTAGTTCATGAAAGTCAAAAAGAGGATATAATAATGTTGCTAATCGTTGTAGAGGATTCAAATGAAGTAGGATCTCTAAAATGGCTATTGCATTTGGGAGAATGGAGGTCTTAATGCCCGGGAAGAATATTTTCTGCAGGGTTGAGAAGAGTGGATGAAGTTAAGAAGGGAATGGAGAAGAGAGCGGCAGATAAACTTTTTCAATAAAGTTTTCTCTGAAGGGTCAAAGAAAATGAGGCAGTAGGCAGGGAAGAGAGGAACTAAGTAATTTGCTTATGTGTTTGTCTAAGGTATGTATTGTAAACAATATAGATGATATAACAGAGGATAAAATGATTCAGGAAAGAAAAGGGATAATTGCAGCAGCAAGTGCTTGAGACCGTGGAAGAGATCGTGCTACAGACTTCACGGACCACATGTGGAGAGTGGCCCTTGATATGAAGAATATCATTTCATCTATAGCGATAGGTGGGAAGGCAAGGAGTGCGCTATAGATGCTGCTACATTGATACTGGTGTTCCAAACATGAGAGAGTTTCTGTCTCATTGCTTCTATTCCTCAAAGGGACATGAGGCCAGCTGTGGAAAGTAAGGCAGAGGAGAGGGATATCTGCTTCATTTGAAGAGCAAGAAGAAGGTGTGGATCTCTCATCCATATAATACCTTTACCAGTTATCTGATGTTTGGATTCTGCATCATTTTCATACTAGCCTGGGAAACCCAGCAAAACCTGGAACAGCATTTGTCCCCTCTGCACCTATGTCATGTTAGT